>MU863933.1:0-228489 GCA_033296885.1 Triangularia verruculosa | reverse complement strand
CCTTCAGCACTGCTGTCGTACCCTTCTTCCGCTTCCGCTACGCACTGCTATAGCGCATAGTTCGCTGTAGCTCCCCTGTAGGCACTGTATTACAGCCCTATAGGGCAACGCAGCAAACATAATGGTCCCTCTTTCCTGGCCGGTTAGGGTGCCGCCGGTGGTACGCTTCTAACTTCTTAGGGTAGTTGAGGCGTGTGGTGTTAGTTATAGGCCGGTCCCTGGGTGTTTGCTAACCTTGTAGTATAGTGTGTAGTATGTTAATTATTGCGTCGGAGGTGCGGGTTCGATTCCCGTCGAGGTTCCTTAGTATCTAGATTTATGGGCATACCCTGTAATCTGGGTACTGAATTTTTTGATGTTTTGATTAGCTTGGGTTGGTCTGGGTATTGCCGATGGAATTCTTTTAGTTTATCCGGGTAATTTAGATTTGCCGTTAGTTCCTACGAGTTATCCGTAGCTGGGTAATCTAATTAATTGACTAAGTATTTTAGTTAACTTTCGTTAAACCGTGAATTTAGTATTTCTTTTATATTGTACTTTTCTTTTTCGTCCTCCGCTACCTCCTGGGTATTGGCCTTGTTTATTGGTAGTGCGGGTTCCAGAAGTGAGATGTGAAAAGTGTGTGACCGTAGATGTATCGTATTGGGTAGCTCCAGTTCGAATGCCGTTTCCGATATCTTCCTTTTGACTTTGAATGGGCCTACTCTCCTATAGTCTAGCTTCTTACTAGGTCTTTTAGTACGTAAATTGCGTGTAGAAAGGAATACTATATCCCCCCCCTTAAGGTAAGGTCCCTCGAATCTTTTAGAGTTATAGTATTTCCGTATCCTTTCCTTTATAAACTCCAGTTCTTCCTTGAGCTTGTTATAGAGTATATGTAACTTGCCTGCCTTAACCGTAGCCCTAGGTACCTCTATATTAGGTCCTTGGCGTAGGTTTACCTCGTATTTGTAGTTTGTGAAGAAGGGTGTGACTCTTGTCGTTTTTATTAGTAATGTATTTGTTTGCTGCGTTACCCTATAGGTCTGTAATACAGAGCCTACAGGGGAGCTACAGTGAACTATGCGCTGTAGCAGTGCGTAGCGGAAGCGGAAGAAAGGGGTACGACAGCAGTGCTGAAGGAAGCAAGACCACTGTTATTACAGTGGGCAAGACGTCACAGTACAGAGGCTTTGAGTGCTTGTACTTAGTCTAATACAGAGGCTTTGAGTGCATGTATATTGTTGACTTGTGCTCTATTGCTTATGCTTGCTTGCTTACTACATACAGGATTGAGAGGAGAGGAGAGGTCTACTTATACAAGTGTGCTGGTCTTCCAGCAGGTTCTACAGGGCACTGGGCCCCTATAGGGTAGCAGGGTGCCCTGTGGGACTACTAAGCTATAGAGGGTATAGCTTAGTTCTACGGGCTTCGATTCCCTTCGATGGCTGACAAATCCTTGAGAGCTGAGCCCTTTGGTAGGTCTTAGGTTACGCTAGACCTATAATAGTATAGTGCCAAGGTTAGGCTTGGCCTGAGGAGCATATCTCCCGAGTAGGTCTCTGGGGAAGAAGTTAGAAGACCTACTCGGCTCTTCAACACCTGGGTCTTACCCGGCACCTATTATGTGCCACACGTTAACATTTTTAAACGCAGATACTCGTAAATAATAGAGTAAAAATAGACTTAATTTTACTAAAATTTATATAATAAACCTAAGTTCTATAGAGGAAAAAGGAGGAAAAGGTTATTATAAAAGGACTCTTCCCTATATAGTTAGTAATTAAAGAGACGGTACTACTAAATATTATAATATTAAGGAAAACAACGGTAGTAATTTTTAATATCGTGGATATAGGGCCAAAAAAGGATATAATTCTAAGGCAACCGTAGTATAAGGACTATAACCTAGATATCGATTGGAAGGACGATAGTTACCTACGACCGAAGGTATATCGGGAGTATTTAATTAACGATAGGAGATTAAGAGCACGGTAAAAGTAGAGTACGGGATAAGTACCCTCTATAGTACTACCGTAAGAGATATAAAAGGTATTAATATACTTAATCGATAAAGGCGGTAAAATCGAAGAAGTAAGGTTAATAAGAACAATTACATTAGTAGAAATTACAGCAGTAATAAAGGATAAATACACCTATTATAATAATATAAAAAAAGGCGATAAAAAGAAAATACTAGTAAAGTACTAAAGGCATCCGATATTCACGGCAAAATACCTTTAAAGTCTATTAAAAAAGGGACTATAGGACTATAAAATTAAACTTAAAGAAAGAGTAAAGCTTAAGCTTTTTCAAGTTTACTATATTAACGATAAACAAAGTAAGGAGTTGTAAAAGTATTTAGACGAAAATATTAAGAGAAGGTATATTAAAGTATCTATATCGCCGGCTAGATATCCTGTTTTCTTCGTACCGAAGAAAGATAAAAGTCTACAACTATATATAAATTATCGACAATTAAATTAAAAAATAGTAAAAAACGGTTACCTACTACTACTAATTTCTCGGCTAAAAAATCAACTATTAAAGGCATAATAATTCACTAGACTTAATATACTAGTTAGGTACGCGTATATACAAATCAAAGAGAAAGACAAATAGAAGACAACTTTTCGCACGCCTTACGGGCATTTCGAGTATCTCGTTATACTATTTAAGCTTATAAATGTACCTACGACTTTCCAGACCCTCGTTAATTATATAATTCGCTAGTATCTCGACAAAACAACAATTTACTACCTCGATAATATTCTTATCTACTTATATACTCTAAAGGAATATAAGTAACATGTTAAAGAGATCTTAAACGCGTTATATAGAGCCGGACTATCGGTTAATAAAGATAAAAGCGAATTCTATATATAGAAAACGGTCTACCTAGGGTATCTAATTTCGCTAAGAAAAGTGCAAATAGAGCTAAGGAAAATCGCAGTAGTTAAAGACTAACTAAAACTATAAGTAGAAACGGCCGAACAATTAAAAATTAAAGTTCGAGAGTTTCTAGAATTTACGAACTTCTATCGGATATTTATACGGAATTACAGTGCTATAGCGAAACTATTAAACGATTTAACTAAGAAGGACGCCGAATTTAAGTAGGGAAAGAAGTAGGAGAAGGTTTTTTAAGCTATTAAAAACGCTATTACGGCGGACCCGGTATTTAAACTCCTCGACCTAGGACGACCTTTCGAAATTAAGATAAATACTTCCGACTACATTATCGGAGGGCAGCTAAGGCAACGAAATAAAGATAGGAAATTATATCTAGTAATATTTTTTTTGAAGAAGCTAAAAAGACTACGTAAAAATTACCCTATCTATAATAAGGAATTATTTACTATTATTAAGGTATTCAAAAAGTAGAGACTATACCTTAGTAGTATTAACTATAAGGTCTAAGTCTATATTAACTATAAGAACTTAAAGTATTTTACTATTATTAAAGTCTTTAACGCTAAATAAAGCTGATAATTAGAATTTTTATCCGAATTTAACTTTCAAATCTATTATAAAAAGGGATCCGAGAATATAAAAGCGGACACTCTAAATAGAAGGGCGGACTACTATAAAAAGAAAGTAGAAGAGGAATCACCACCTTTACTATAAAAAATAATAGAAAGTATATTTAAGTACCCGCTCTAATAGTAAATTAAGTATTACGTAGTATATCGAGAAGAATCTACTATCTATAAATACCAAGATAATATCGATAGTAATAATTAAAAATAATAGGCTAAATTAGAGCTATTAGGGATTTAGAAGGACAACTATTACCGGCTTTAGTATAATAATAGGACCTACGTCGACCTAGAATAATGGAGAACATTAATTTAAGAGATCTATAAGTCGAAGCTCGGAGGGTATATAAGAGTAGTTAAGATAATAGAAAAGATTAAATAACATTTTAACTGGCTAGGATTAAAAAAGGATATAAAAGAGACGTTACGGGAATATAATCTCTATAGAAGAACGAAAGTAAAGAGGCACAAGCCGTACGGGTTCTTAGAGCCACTACTAGTAGCAGAGCAACCATAGAGTTCGGTATCGATAGACTTTATTACTAAACTACTAAAATCTAAGAACACAACTACGGGCGTTAAATATAATAATATTGTTAACGTGTAGCACATAATAGGTGCCGGGTAAGACCCAGGTGTTGAGGTGCCGGGTAGGTCTTCCAACTTCTTCTCATATAAGCCTAACTCAGCAGACGAGCTCCTTAGCCAAGCCTAACCTTGGCACTATACTATTATAGGTCTAGCGTAACCTAAGACCTACCAAAGGGCTCGGCTCCCAAGGATTTGTCAGCTATCGAAGGGAATCGAAGCCCGTAGAACTAAGCTATACCCTCTATAGCTTAGTAGTCCCACAGGGCACCCTGCTACCCTATAGGGGCCCAGTGCCCTGTAGAACCTGCTGGAAGACCAGCACACTTGTATAAGTAGACCTCTCCTCTCCTCTCAATCCTGTATATAGTAAGCAAGCATAAGCAATAGAGCACAAGTCAACAATATACATACACTCAAAGCCTCTATATTAGACTAAGTACAAGCACTCAAAGCCTCTGTACTGTGACGTCTTGCCCACTGTAATAACAGTGGTCTTGCTTCCTTCAGCACTGCTATCGTACCTCTTTCTTCTGCTTCCGCTACGCACTGCTACAAGCGCATAGTTCGCTGTAGCTCCCCTGTAGGCTCTGTATTACAGACCTATAGGGCAACGCAGCAAACAGTTTTAATATTAAAGCTATTAAATCCACTAAATCCAAGCTTGTTAAAGTACAATCGGCTACTATTAGAGAGCTCTGGATTGCAATCGAAGTCTTACTAGCTATAGCCGAAGCCTTTTCATCTTAGCTTAAGATAAGTAGAGTGATACTCGAGGATATAAAGACATTTTAATTGAGAATAAAAGCTAAAGTGTGACGAACCCCTGTACAGAACCTCTGAAAGGGATACTCGGTTGAAGGCTACTTCTGGCAATTGGTTCGGTGCAGCTAAACAGTGCACAACAAGATGTCTCAATGTAAACACAAGATACCGTAAATATAAGCTGTGATTGCATACTGCAGAACTATCTACGAGCTATCTAGTTCCTCCGTATATATAGACCCTTTCCTAGTTATGCTCACCTTGCTTAGTGCCCTGAGCACGCTGAGCACTCTGCTTAGTCTACTCAGTGCCCTGAGCACACTAATCAATCATTCCTCACCGTAATTAGCTCTTCTAGGCGTGCTCCCGATTGGTCCTTGCTTTCCGTAGTTCCACAACCAATCGTTATTCTCGTCCATATACCAAGGTTGTAACATAAAGGTATATAAATTTTATTATTGAAACTAAGAAAGTAATAATAGTTAAACTTGTAATTTAAACTTTAAATAATATAATTAGATGCTTAAAATGGCGCCCATTTCTTCTTATATAATTGTAGACTTTATCCGCTATAATAGTATAAAAAGGGGTGTGTTTATATCTCTATACACCGTTGCTAAGGCAACTCCAGACTCAGGATCGCAGAGTTTCTTCATATTATACTTATTTTAAAATAACATTTACAAAGAGGTAAAATGATGAAAACCTCAAATGAAATGAATCGCGGCGACAGCCGAAGAAAACAGGGGCATCTTCGGCTGCAATCGATAATCTTGATTTCTAGGTCGCGGGTGTAATCGTTTTAACGGGCGACTTCAAACGGCTAGAGGAATAAAGCTCGGATAGAACGATATTCTCTAGACTTTAAGGAGGATCTCGCAGTTGTCTCGCTTTTCGAGCTGTGATATTAATTTGCTATTTGAATTAAAGGGTACCAAACGAGGATCGAAAGTCAACGAAATATCGCAACCTGAGAAGAAGTGACCGCGTAGGCATGACTGGGCTATCTTGACTTCAAGCTGTTCATGTGCTGTTGAAAGACAAGGCTTTGGAATGTGGATCAGGGAACATGGAATGTACTCCCCTTTTACTTGTGTGCCACGTCCGGCCCTCTACCACCGTATCCGTTTTCATCACACAATGCAACAGTTCTTTCATTGACACAGCTTGACCCATGCCGACAAGTAAAACACTACACCTCCTCATCAGTGTATCATCCTTCTCTTCTGCAATCTTTTCTTTTTAGGACAGGTAGGTATGTGACTTTCTACAATTTCTAATCCTTTTCTCTTCCCCCAAACCCATCCATTACCCCCACTTCTTTTTCCATTCTTTAGACTTGCAGTTGTGAAATTTACACCAACTCTGCCAATGCCTTCGCGCGATTCTCCTCCACGGCCCTGATGAAGGTCTCGTACGGAGTAAGTGTTCCCAGTGCTCTCCGCATGTGAGCATTGACAATCTGCAGACCATACACATAACTTGCGTTGACCCAGCCGAACCTGTGTAATTGTTAGCCATTGTTCCTCGACTATTTTGGTAGAAGAAAGAACTCACCCTTCTTTGGCAACCCCCTTAAAGTCCAACCCCTGGTTTCCATACTCGGCATCCACTCTGTGTGGATCAATCGGCCTCGTCACATCATACTTTTCCACCACCACACCGTTGAAGTCGACAAACGCCTTGGTGATCATGAACAGCCACTTGTACGCTAATCTCTCAGCCTCTTCCGTGAAGCTGTACCGGTATAATCCTGTCCAGGCCAGAATCTGCTGCGGTGCCCAGCCATAGGGATAGTCCCACTGTCGGTTGGGTCGCTCCAGGCCAATCTCCCCACGGCTCTCTTCAGTACCCGACAGCAACCCGCCCACAGCCTCGAATTTGGGAAGGGCCTTGGTGACCATGGCAGCCGCTTGCTTTGGGCTTGCAACACCAGCCCACAAAGCCCAAAAGGTTGTTGCGCTTTCGTATGAGCACTGTTTGCGGTTCGCGGTGTCGTAGTCAAAGTACATGCCCTCTTGCTCATTCCAGAGGTACTTATCGATGGCCAACTTTCTCCGCTTGGCACGGCGGTCCCAGATGGCTGATGCCTCGACGTGGTTGGGCTCCATGTTGCCTACGCAGTACTCGGCAGGAATGACAAGTTTGTCATTGAAAACGTTACGAATGGTGCGCGCAATGTCCGTCTCATATTTGAAGAGAAGCGAGTTCAGGTCGATAGTGGCAAGGTCGGCGCAGCAGCCCTCGAAACGATAAGTGGTATCGTGACCCGACTCACGGACGGCACGGTCGTGCATGAAGTAGTCGTCGAGCTCGGGTTCCTTGATCTTGCCACTGTTGTAGCCTTCCACAAACTCTTCAAAGGTGCAACCATGTTTCTCAACGTAGGGCTCCAAAATATGAACGAAATGGCCAGCTTCCGTCTCAGGGGGAACGCCGAGACCCTCGGGCCTATACCGGGAAAGACCCGTGACAAGGTCTAAGCGTGGCTCAGCCACCCATACGCTGTGGTACTCCTTGATAGCAGCCAAGATAGATGTCCGGAGGAACTCGATAGCACCGGGCTCGTGTTTGATCTTGTCGTAGACTCGAAGCGCCATATCAGTCAAGAAAGGGGGCTGTGATCGGCAGAGATAGTAGGACCGGGTAGCATTGAGAATCTTTCCATAGTGCTTGATGCAGAAGCAGAAGTTTTGCACCATTGACTTGGCCAAGTCGACCTTATCGTGCACCAGCAGGCCCAGTGACTCCATGTAACTGTCCCAGCCGTAAAGCTCGTTGAATCGACCCCCTGGCACGACAAATGGCCTGCCCTTGAGCGTCTTCTTTCCAGTCTTGGGATCCACCTCCTCTTCCATGTCCACGGCAAGCAGACCGGGCTTGGAATTCATGTCCCGAACTAGCTCGGGGGTGATCTTCTCGGGCAGAAGCTGAACATCGAGCCGAAGCTCAGGCCGGTCCTCTGCCACCTTGGTGTAGTACTCAAATTGTTCAGGAGCACCCCGAGGAATATAGATACGAGGTCTGGGGTCGTCCGTCCAGTCTTTAGGATCGCGAGCTGCGATCTCGATGCTGGAAGCGTCGATGCGACGGGTAAGACCCTCCCAGAAGTGATCGCGAATCATTCGTGAAAGACGGTTGACGGGATTCTCGTTCAGCCGGGCCTCATCGAGGATAATCTGCTTGCGGCCATACTCCTTGGCGAGCGAGAGCTCTTGGAGCAGGTTGGAAAGCATGTAGGTGCCTCGGATGTCGAATCGGTTGTGCCCATTAGACGCCGCAGTGCGAAGTGTGAGGACCTTGGGACCATTGTCCTCGATCGTGATCTGCATGTTCCCATCTGTGTCCTCTTGTGACTGCAAGCTCTGTAGGGTGGGTTCAACTTGGATAAGGAAACGACGAGAATGTGGGATGGTTGATTCATCTGAAAGAGCAATGTTAGCACCAAATCATATATCAATACAAATCGGGGTATAGCTGTACTCACCATGGCTTCCTCTCCGGTAAGGCTCCTTCAGGCCCATCCGCTCCATCTGTTTGAAAAGGCTGTTCTGTTGCAGCCCAATGCTGGTCAGCCGATGACCATCTCAGAAATCGCGAGTAGGAAATTACCTGTGAGTAGGTGCGGGTTCTCGCACCCGCCCGGGTGTTCAGATGGCGCTCATCAGCCGTGTAGTAGGTCCTGGCATCGTCGAACACGCCCTCGTCGGTCGACCCCCGACTACGGGGAGGGCCCGGTGGCGGGGCAGGTGGTGTAATCTCTGTTTTCGGGATGATAGGCATGATGACGCTCGTTTTTGGGTATCGAGGACTCGAGAGATTACAGGACGAAAGCAGAAGACGGAGTCGGGCTTCTGCTGTAGTCGAGGTAAGGTCAGATAAGGTAAGGGGAGCTCGAGCTTCGGGCTCAGATGCGAGTGGCTAAACGCTAAAACGGATTGAGTTGTGCAATCTGCCGTGGGATCTCGCACGCTGTTGTCGTCAGTCTATCCCCGAGAGGCTAAGGAAACAGAAAGAAGAGAAAGAAAGATAACGTTCGAGGGTGTTGTAAGAAGAATTGCGGCGTTGCTGAGAGAAGAACGTCTCAGACAAGGCGTCTTTACGTTGGGTGTTGAGGTGCAGGGGAGTTGCGGGTAGGAGGTGGTGGTGGTCCAGGTTATGCAGGTGCAGCGGATGCAAGGTGGGTGCCACAGCTGCCCGCCCTGTCCGCCACGCCAACCAGGGAAGCAAGGAGGGTCCGAAATTGAGAGCGCCAACCGTGCGATCACGGGGCCATCGAAAAAGAAAAGCAACCGCAATGTGCAGATAAGCCTTCATTTGAAAACATTATCTATCTAGTTTTCTTCAGCCAGCTGAGGGCATTCTCAGCCCTGCACCAAAGCCCGAGCCTGGTCCCGTGTTTCTCTGTATTCTTTGTTGTTGCGTCACCCTGCACTACCATGCCCCTGATGCTGTGTTCCTGCCCTTTGCGAGCTGTCGATGTCACTGTGGATTGAAAACAGTGGAGGAGGGCCAGTTTAAAGTGTTTAAGTGGTAACGGGGTCCACAATGACGAAGCACTGCAGCCATATCCATCATTGGGTATCCGATATGTGCCATTGAATCATCAAGACGTCGGGAGTCAGCTTCGGCCGGACAATATCTACCCCGAGTTTGCAAGTCCGGAGAAAGCCTTCATTGGGCCTTCATACAGTTCAATCTCACAGCCCGGCACTAACCACCTCACCCCCAAGTAGGTGACCTCACGGTGCCCTGAAAGAAAGCGGGGTGATCACCTTCATCCGACCATCTCCCCTCTCAAACCTTCAAAGGCCTCACCATCACCCATTCCCAGGCATCGAGAAAAAACCTCTTCGCTCCCGGTGATCCCCCAGCTAACCGAATATGCACATCATACGGGCGTTATTGAGCACATGACCACTCCCACTGCATCCGTGCCATCCATCCCACCCAGACTGTCCCCGGCTCGCACTGACAGCTTTTCTTCTTGGCGGGGCATTGCGCCGTCAGCAGTCAAAAAGCGTGGGGGAGCTCCGGAAGAGGTTTGGTTTGACAGGGGGTTCCTCCGGAGCCGCCACCGAGCGGCCGGGTGTTGCATAACTTCGATCGGTGTGACTGTCTCTATCTTTCTTAAAGACTATGCAGGCCGTAAAGGATGGAGGTACCTGATCACCATATTTTGTGCAACATTCAACAAGAAACTTCTCTTCAGTTTGCCTCCCGTTTGCCTGTTTTAACAATCTCGAAAATAATTAAAACAACGTGCATTGTAAGGCCTGAAACATCGCAGCCCTTCCGTGCCCTTGCCCGCCAACACCAACAAGGCCAATTTTAACTCCCAGACAGATTGCGGCCCGGACCAAGTATGCCGGTCGCCGGCCATGCCCAGAATCAGAGCCTGTTACAGCCGGATAATGAAGAATATTCGAGGTCGATGATAATACTGCTTGAATAGAGAATACTAATGCTTCGATGCCTGACCGAATAACCATAGACTTGTAAAACAAAAGAAAAAAAATATACATCATAAGATAACATCGCCAAAAAAGGCCACTTTTGTACTGCCCACCCAATAATGTGTAGCCTTGACTATTCCCAGTCCCGGCAAAGGTTCATCCAGCCCTTTGCAATGATCCCCAGTCTCTTGCCAAGAATTCCGTACAATGCCTCACCAGCTCAGTCCAACTCACTAGGATGCTCCCACTTGATAGGATGAACCAGCATGCTCCTCAAGCACAACCTCCCCGTCCCGTCACCTCTCTCTTCCTCCTCTTTCCCACCTCTCACTTGCCCTTCCCCTAACCGCCCGCCATTCCTCCCTCTCCCGTCATACTGTGCGTAGCCCAACCATCTTCTCCAGAGCAGCCCGGCAAACTCACTATTATAATACCAACTGCTGCCCTTGTGGTTGTGCTCATTGTTCAAATCGTACGGCGAACCATGCCCACCGGCGGTGTGATCCCTCCCGCCATTGAAAGCCCTGTCAATCTCCTCAACCTCCCATTCTCGATCCAGATACACCGGGTGGGGAGCATAGACCGCCTTCAGACCATGGTGAAGAGCCATGGTGGCGGGGTACATCTCCGCAAACATCGTGTGCTTCAATCGCCAGGTCTCTTCGTGCATGACGGTCAGCAGCCGGCGGGAGAGACGGCTGGCTGTGATAATGCTGCATCGTCTCGGAGGTAGAGGCAAGGAGCGTTTATACCCCGTTACGTCCGCCGCAAAGACCCAGCCTGAATTCTCCGTGTCGAAAAGGGGGTTCAAAGTGATCAAATCCGCTTCTTCGCCGACGCCGCACCCTGCATCAGATTTGTTATTGGGATCGCAGTTCGAAGGCATGAAGCTCTCGCCTCGGAGTTCCGATCGGACAGATTGCCGGCCGGGAAACTGGGCTGGCCCAAAGATGGCCTCGCGGCCGCTGTCAAGGGTCTCGTTGTGCACCAAGGAGGTAAAGTCCTCCCAAGAACCGTGATAAGATGGGATGTAGTATTTTGCTGAGCGCTCCCACAGCTCGTTGCGGGATTGTTCACGAGCCCATGCGCCGAGGCGGTCAAAGAGCTCGTAATAATCGCCCAGCCAGCGCATGTCAAGCTCCCAGTTCCAAAAGTGGTCATACTCGGGGTGCTGCATGGCAAAGTGCTGGAGTGGGAAGTGTGCACTGCGATACACACCGTGGATGTCGCCGCCACTAGGGTTCTGGTAACTGACACCGAACCTCCCAGGGTAGTAGAGACGCATCTGGGCTTCTGACCATAGCGTGCAGAGGCCATGGAACTCTTTGGGTATGTTTTCGTCGAGAATACGTTGGGCCGTCATGGGGTCGGCCCAGATGGCCTCGTTGTTGTTGCGCACATGAAGGAGGAAGTGCACGGCGTACTCGCCGCCGGACTTGAGCGAGAGTTCAGAAATGAGGGCCCGGAAGTTCAAGATGGTGTGTTGCGTCCACTGAAACCCAACGTAGGCCCGGATCACCACGGCCTTGCGGGGGATCTTCTGCCGCTCGTGGCTCACAAAAGACCGCTGGTGTGGTTTGCTCGAAGCTGCTGCTGTTCTTGTCGGCGCCGCTGGCTCAACAAAACGCTTCTTGTTCGACTCGTAGCATCGTGTTTGCGCATCGCCCCAATCCATATTTTCGTAGTTGATCTTGCCGGTCTTCTCCCATACTGTACTGCTGCCATCCTGTTCAGTGTCAGTGCCAACAAATGCGCCTCCCTCTTCAAAGCTGTACCCAAGTCCGTAAGGCCCGTATCTGCCAAATCTGTCGAAGCAAACATCGTCGCGAAGTCCCAATAAGTTTCGTGACCCCATAGCAGGCTCAGGTTGGCCTTGGACAACGCCATTGTAGGCATAAAGATCGGGAACTGGTATCTTTCCTGCCGTGTCCAGATAGCACTTTTCCACGGCGTGGTATTCAGGTGACTGGTAGTCTGGTTGAGATACATAGGGCGTCGGGGTCGGTAAGCCTGTATACGATAGCGTGAGCGGGAAGGGGGACGGCTCGCCCGATGTTCTGGGAAATTCCGGAACGTGCTCGCTAGCGGGCACCAGGGCTTTCAGACCGTTGAAGAACCCATCTAGGCTGGCGGGAAGTTAGCGTCATGTTATTCTCCTTTTGCTGAATTCCAAGAGAACTCACTGTCGAAATCGCAACCAGGTCGGCATATACTCCCCTTGGACTGGAGCTTGTTGAGTGTCCCCCATGGAAACCACAAACACTACGCCCTCGTCGTCCGCCGTTGGCACTGCTGCTTTATTCCCGGTACTGCTTGCATCATCGTTCCTAAAGTCCACCAAGTCCAATAACCTTTGTCGACGTTGTTGTGCCCCTGGAGAGGAAAGCGCCAGATATAACAGAAAGATTATGCCAGCGCTCCATAATATCACCCTACGATACAAGCAGTGGCTTAGGAGTGTTCGTACTCGTATCTTCGGTTTTTGGTGTACTGGTGCCGGGAGGAGGGACTTTTCCTCTCTGGCAGAGAGAATGCTCAAGAAAGAATCGTCTGACTTGCTCCTCGTAAGGGAGGAGGGCGGCTCCATAGCGCACTGGTGGAGTTGTCTGCTGTAGAGTGAAGGGAATGCTTAAAGAATAAACCAAAATTTGAAGTGAATGTGGGTGGGTGTTGAAGATAGGTACGCAAACGAGAGATGTAGCCTAGAGTCACACAGAAGATTAGAAGCACCTGAGAAAGGAATGTCGGAATGTCCGGTTTTAGAGACAAGATGAAATGTTAGTCTACAAGATGGCGGTGAAAGCATACGTCAGAAGAAAATCGAGAAAAAAGATCGAGCGGCAACATCGTCCAGACAGCTGGAAGCTTGTTGACGGTGTTGCGTGTACTTTGAGAACGCGCCTTGTGAGATCGGCGTAGAGGAGGCAGGTCCTGATCTGGGCGGGAGGTCGGCGGTCTTGCAGACCGACCAACAGCGCTAGTGTAGAGGCTGCGAGGGAGCATTGTTGAAGGAGGCCGGTGACCCCAGGCCAGGGGTGAGTCGATCGATGTGCCTTGTCTGAGCCCTACAAGAAGCTCATCTCGACGGCCCGTGACAGCGTCCTATAAGCCAGATCTGCAGCAGAGAGTATCCATAGCGAGCATGGCTGGAGATACCAAACGGTCCCTCAACTAACTGGAAACATAAATGCCAGCCGGGGAGATCTGCATAGCGGAATCTTTGGTTTGCCCTTTTGTATCAGCCTACAAAAACGATGAATTGGTCCGTTCTTCACAGTGTTTCTTTCCTGGTCAGGAGTGGTCGTTGAGAAACAGCAACGGTTGCGTGCCTGGGTGCTGACGTAACGCAGAAACGCCCCACTGAATAAGTTTTAGTGCGATGCAACGCAGCAAAGTCTGGGCTCAGGTGGACTCTGCAAGAGCCGTGGATTGTGGGGGCGGGGCAACCAACGACAGCGCAACACCCGCTGGGCCACCAGAATCGGCCGTTTCCAACGTCTTGGGTCAGACCAACAAAGACAAGCCTCTCTGGGAACTGTCTCAGGCCAAGCGTTCCAGCCTGCCCTCCAGCGCTTTCAGTTCAAGTTTCCTCCCGCCTCTGGGAAATCTTCATCTTCAAACGAACGTCCACAAACACAGTGCCGGATTTAAGCTTCCACGCCCCTCATGGCCTCTTGAACACCACCTAGTCACCCAAACTACCTTCAGTTGCCTGCCATGATCCTTACTGTGGCCTGGGCTGTGTACGCGTTGCAGCTCGGGCTGTTTCGAAGAATCTTCCAGTTCGCACTAACTTCGACACTGCCGCTCTTTGCTTTGCCTTGTTAAGAATAGAACTTACCAACCTGTTTCTCTATGATACCGTGCTGTTCCCAGATCATAGATCATCTTCCAGAAATATGAAGTTCGCATTCTAGTCCGAAGATCTATCACCTCATCGCCTATACCACCAACACGGCCGAGTGCGAGATCTTTTGCTTATTCGGTTTTCAGGAACATCAGCTCCATCAACCCAGGATTGAAACATCAGGTGGCCTCAATGTGTGCGCCCGACTGGCCAGAAATGGAGGAAGTGCCTGCCAGATCCCGAGCAATAAATATGCGTTCCATACTGCACACTTCCAAGTCAAAACTTTGACCATTGATCGTTATCTCATTAAGATGTGTGCCGGCTTAGGTGAGTTAATTCAGGTACGGATGACTTGGGTCATAGAAACCCGCATCCATCACCGAGACGTCTGTCAGCTGCCACTGAGAGGCTCTTCCTTCTCAACTCCAAAGGAAAGGATAAGCATCTGGAGCACCATGAGAGTCACTGGTTTTTTGCTGGCCTGTACTCGCTCTCTTTTCATCACCGAAATTGAAGTTCTTAAAGTTTCACACAGGTACTTACAGACTCCGACTTCAACCTTTCGGCTGGCCACATGAAGCCATCGTGTTGCTTAAGCACATGCCTTTCAAGCCACCACAGGGAAAATAGACTTCCACTATTGCTAACCACCTCTCGGGCTTTGCCCTCAACCTCTTTCCTTTTTTTTCTTCTAGCGTATTCTATAATTATCCTGCCACAGCGAGACATTTTGCCCTACGCACAAACTCTGCTGGCCATTTGACTCCCTCGCCGTCATCCTCAGAGCTCCATACTGCACACTGATACTCCCCACAAATCAGCACCCACGATGTTCAGAACAATCGAATATCTTGTGCCTTTAGCCTTCGCCTGTGGGCTCATAGTATTCGTGGCTCACGAATCTCACAAGAGCGACAGAGCTCAGATGTCCAGCATCTTTGTACTTCAGTCCAGGGTCTCAATGGTGAGTTGAGACTTTCCCGGCAATAAATGTGCTAGTCTGTCCCGAAACCAGCTCAGCAAGTCGCTCTGTACCCGATGCATGATGCCTGTGGGTGGATTTACGGTGACGATGCATATGCATTTACTAACGGCTTCATGCATCCATAGATTGAGAAGCGCATCGGGACGCTCGAGAACGTCATGAAGCAGCAGAGGCAACAGGGACAAGCCTGAGCCGTGGCAGGACGACCTGTACGAAACCAGTGACGGGGCTTTTTGCAATGTACTAAGGGCGGAACAACCTACGGCGGATGTGCTTCCAGTCTGCAGAACTATTTCCTCAAACTGAAAGCCAAATACAAGATCTGAAGTGGTCGAAGGTCATCTTCCCTTACTTACCAGCGACTTACAGAGGTTTTGGAGATAGTCAGGTAAAGACTAGGTTGTGTTGACGAGACCTCAGACTGACAAGGTTCACTGCAACGGTCGTCCATTGTCATCTTCCTATTGATCATCGCCTTATCTTGATATTACAAAACACTTCTACCTACCTAGTCAACCCTTCTATCCTTCTTATACATCACTTATCTCGTCAAGCCCACATCTGGTTGTCCTATGTTCAAGCTGTCAGAGCTGCCAGATAAATGCATCCGCACCGACAACCTCTCCCCGTCTTGCCCCACGTGAAATCAGATGGCATCGTCCCCTCGGTTACAACATGGCAACAGGGGCAGTCATGTAACCGCTTTGACTGTACCCCCGCCCTCTTCCAAACCCACAGGACCAGCAGTGACTAAGTGTACATGAGAACAGGTAAGGTACATATATGTCTTCACTTCAATATTCCCTGCGTTTAGTGCCATAACAAAGGCCTCATATAACAACAACCCGGACCCATGAGTGATGTGAATGGCGCACGGGAACAGTAAGATACATATGAAATGCAGGGGCATTTCACTGACAGATCAGATGACCGACACTCTGCCCCAACAACTGGGCACGCAATGACTTTCGGAGTTCTATTTAGGATATAAAACACAAGAAGCTACTAATGTCCGTGGGGGGGCGGGGGGGTGGAAGTGCCGAGCACCAACCTCCGCGCTTCTCTGTTTACCTGGGAAACGATAGAACGGGATATACGAATCATAGACAGCAGCAGCGCGCCGTAAAAGGGCGAAGCGATCAATAATACCCCAACTTGAAGATGTTGACCCCCTCACCAACTTTTGGATATTACAGTGGCGGTCACTTTAACTTTATGCTCTGACACTGTATACGCGGTTGAGCGAACGGCATATTAATAAGACGGAACGTGTATGCTTGGAGGTGTTATTCACTATAGCCGAAGAAGATGGCGTGATGAACCCCGTCGTATCATTGTCAACTGCCGGTCCAACGACTGTCCATGCTTCCAAGCATATCAACGCCGTCAAGATCTAAGATTGCCGAATCACTTTCCGCAGAAGCAGTGGTATACTCCATCTCCCGTGGCAACAAGCATACGCCACGCCCGTTGAAATCTGGGGCTGATGAGTTATGATTTCTCACCCTTGACATACTCATAATCATGCAATGGAAATCATCTGATGTGTGCAATTTCTCTTTCTCCACAGCTCGCATGGCAGCCGCCGAATTGCTAACCTCCTAAGTTTCAGTCTCCTCTGTGTCAAATTCTTCCTTTGATGATTCCTGCAAGCAGTTCCTGGAGTAGCCTAAAGAGAAAGAGTCATGTCTTCTTGGTAGGGGTGGAGTGAGCACGCGGGTAACGTTTTAAGGTACGGAATCCGGAAATCGGTTAGTGAATTCTTACCAAACAAACTGAGGTTATCCCGAATTCCACACAATGGCCTGGAGTCTTGATATGGAGCTTTCCTGGGCGTCTAATGTTTCTCGTGCAGTACTGGCACCCCTGTCCTACTACTAGCTCAAGGTTCAGGGATGTTTTGCTTCTCCTACGAGGATAGGCCTAGAATTCGTAGAACAAAGGTCGATGCGCTAGGAACTTGGCGTTTGTAAGCAATATTCCCGAGCTGTCTTGGCTTCATGAACAGGAAGCTGGACACGTGAGGGAATGCCATGTTGAGTTTTTGTTCTGTGGTCCGCTTTTTGTTCGATTTTGAAGTTGTGTGTGGGATAGGATGGGCTTCAAGGGTCCAAGTCCCAAGAAATAGCTGCACAATGCCGTAGTGCATGATGCATATGCACAAGTCTGAGACAATGGAGACTAGGAGCCATAACACCTTCACTCTCGATAAGAAGGGGAAATAAGCGATGCCAGGCTATCAGACCGAAGCAGTGAAACGGCCTGTATCTGCTAGTGTATTAGCATGAAGGCGGCGGTTCGGATTTATCCACGTCAGTGGAGTACTCAACTGCCGACTCTGCTTTGGGTTTCATTACCAAGCATCTTGGCATATATGCGCGCGAAATGCAAGTCCCAACAAGTGAACAACCACAAAACTGGATATTCTTTGCTGTCTTGCTGACGGACGACGAACCGAAAGAGAAAGAGCCGCTGAGGGGGCGAACTTTCACGCCACAGAATAACCAGACCAACGCAGCGACGACCGAGATGAGAAGGTGAAAAGAGCCGGCAAACCTACGAAGAATACCGTTGGCTCGATCACTCCCAAGTGGCTGCCTCAAAGAGCCGAATCGATCAGGCATTTCAGATGCCTCGAAGATTAGCAACCCTAACCCTTCGTTGATTGGGTTGGCTGTTGTTCTGACGTCACTGCGAGAACCCCCACAACTCGAAGAAATAAATCCTCCTCGGAATCCTTGTCCGAGTCCGAGAGCAGGTAAAGTGAGGCACACGGCGCAAGCGACAAAATCATGTGAGAACCGGAATAATAGCCTGCCTGTGAGCTTTACGTTTAGCACCGGGAGGATGGTCATGGTCAGGCCAAGATTTGTGCTGGCAGTTTTGGCTGTCGCGAAGGAGCATCGACCGTGACTAAAGCCACTTCTGTAATAGGAAGGTGTCTTGTACTGTAACAACCCGCCTAATTCGTTCCCCCTTCGCACTTCAGCCGTCGCATTCTCACCACCAACCCGCATGCTGTTTGCGTGGCCGACGTTCTGATTATACGGCCGCTGAAAGAAGAAGGCAGCTGGCCATAGAAGAGGGGGCGATTGCCAATGTATCAGCCGATCACCCTCGCTTCCGCACTCTCAACCTCCAACAACTACCCCAAAAGATAACGACTGGCAGCACCGTGAGCACAGAAGAGCTGCCCCCGAGTGGGGAAGGCTCGCCATGCTTTAAAGATGTGGCGAGTCTAGTGTAACATTTCTTATGTATATTAAACCTAGTAGTATATATTTTCCTCCGCTATTAGTATCCTATTACTCGGTATTTTCCTTCTACTTTATAATTTTTTTAGTAATTTTAACTACTTATCTTTGCTATTTAATTTTCTTTTTTATTTTATTTACTAAACTTTAAAAGGCTTTATTATCAAAAATATCGAGGGTTTAAGCGATTAAAATATATTAAGCTTTAATATTAGTTTTTTTTTAAGGTTTTTAATTATAATTTAATAACCGAAGTTATATATAACGATAATATTATTAAAGTTTTTTATTATTTTAAAAATTTAATAAGTAAATTTATAATAATTTAATTAAAAAAACTTTTAAATTAAAGAATTTATAATAATTTAATTGAAAAAACTTTTAAATTAAAGAATTTATAATAATTTAGCCTAAAGTAATAATAATAAATATTTTTAATAATATTATTTTAATTAAATATATTAATTAAATAATATAATTAATAATATTAATCCCTATTTATTTAGTAAACGAGAATACTTTATATTTATTTACGTTAAATTAGGGTATAATTATTATAATATACGTTATTTAAGTTATACGGGTAAGATAGCGTTAAGAGCGTTTATCTCGTACTCGAGTAATTACGAGTATTTGTAATTGTTGAGCTTTTCCTGTGTTTTCTGTGGTGCGAGGCGGCCACTAGCTAACTCAAAAAAGCCTACTTCAGCCCGGTTCAGTCATCAAATAGAAGAGCTGCACAGGACCTGTAATAGCGTAACATCCTCAACCTCTGATAGCAACAGCACCCACATCTGACATCCACAGGCTGTCCTGTGCCAAGCGGCCTGATCATGAGGTTCCTTGTCGCAGACTTTTCGGGTTCCGCAGTCGTCGTTCCACCCAACCACCAGGTACGCTCCCGCTCTCATCGGTCTACGGTGAGATGGTGAACGTATTGGACGAAACCATACAGAAATACCGAGAAATACCTCGCATTCAGATAACTCCAGGATTCTATTGGACAATGGCTGGAATGCATTTTTCTTCGTGGTTCCTTGTTGGTGGACCGAGGTGGTTTCTGTGTGTCGTTGTTGAAGCACGCTTTAGGAAGGAGGAAAATGCTCGATGGCGTCTGGCCTAGGAATCCTGGATGCGACGGCGCACACCGAAAACCTGACATACCCGGGTGTCGAGGGACGCCGGCCATTGTGTCTTGCCCGAACTGACCATCGTCGAGGGCAAAAAGAAGATGGTGCAACCCGAGAGATTACTGAGAATGCACAAATAAGCTTCCAGAGCCGCATGGCAAACTGCCATTCAGACGTTCGGATCTTTTGGACGCGCCAATCAACAGTACGAGGGCAAAGTTCTCGAAGCCCGTATCGAAAGTTTCGCCTACCCCAAGTGTCTACTGTGTAGGCACTCGGCGTACTCGTCTGTATGCTACCCATCGACGATCTTTCCATCAGCCCATAACCGTTACGGTAGTAAACCCTCTCGCCTTAACTATTCCCGGGCCCAGCAGCATGTCACATGGTGGTCCGGCGCTTGTGTGATGAGAGTGAGCCCTAGATCCTTCAATGTTTAGACTTGTCGCATAACGGCGTCTGGTCCGGCGGCGGGTTCTCCGCGATGCAGCTTGGTCGTCGGCCGGTTCCTTCACAGGGTTGCCACACCTCGGCGTTCCTGTCGTTGATTTTTCGCTGACGGGCCCCGGGGTGGACCCCAACACGATCCGGCGCGGAGATTGGTGCCAAGGGACTTGGCATGGACGATCTAGGAAGTTCCTCCCACACCAAAAGCCCGACTTCCCCAGTCCCCCAAGATGGTCCAAGACGCCTGTGGGAGCTTGTGCTGACTTGACTTTGCGCCCCCCCGTCGTTCAGCGGCGCACAGCCAAGCGGCAGAGGCGCGCGGGAGAAAGCTTCGCCAAATCGTGAACCGCATGGCGTTTCTCGGCATGTCGGCACTTGTCTTGAGAAGCTCTCACAAAGTAAGACAAGTGCATACCAGACTAGAATAGCACAATAAGTACCCGAGTCAAAAAGGACGGAAACAGCACCTGGGTGCGATCAATTGGGAAACTTTGCTCGTGTGTACATACCACCCCTCTACCAGACCAGGGATCGCCAGCAACATGGTGCCGTTTCGTCGAAAGAGGGGGGTCGTGGTTGAGTGGAGGGGAGAACGGCAGGCAACCCGTTGTCCATTATCTCTTGGCGCTCTTGATCAATCTTGGAAGGTGGCAAGCAATCCCAAGACAGAGCACTTTCCAGAGGTGGGCATTCCTTCCCTGTTCAAAGGTCCGTTGCTCCTGCCGTTACTGCGTAGTACTTCCGGGAGCGGGAATACTATACGATCCAGAGCAAGTGCGGAGACTCGACCACTCATACCCTCGGGTTCCTCCTGCCCCAGACCGTGTCCCGCATGGAAGGTAGGTCAGGGAGGGCAGGTGCAGGTGCACCCCATGCAGTGCTCTCGCTTGCCACACGACTGGTTGACTGAGGTGGAAATATATGTCGCGGGGTCGTATATAAATCTGCCGCCCTGCTGTTTCGCTTCCCAGACACGGCAGGCTCAAATCTCTCTTCCCACCCACCTGGCACCTGGCGACCTTACGGCCGCTCAACCAAGTCGAGGCAACACCTACGGGTTCAAGACTAGAGAGCTTCATAAACACTGCCCACAATGGCGTCCGACCCGACGAGCATCGCCGTGAGCGACGATGTCAAGGCCATCGTGAAGGACAAGGAGGCGGTCGGTCTGGCCCCCGTCCTCAGCAGTACCGCCGAAGATGACGACCTCGGTATCAGTGCCGATGGCAGAGCTCCCACCGACGAGGAACTTCATACCCTCCGCCGTGTGCCCGACAAGATCCCCTGGAGTATCTACACCATCGCCTTCGTCGAGCTGTGCGAGCGTTTCTCGTACTATGGTACCACTGCCGTCTTCACCAACTTCATCCAGCAGCCCCTGCCCGAGAATTCCACCACGGGTGCCAGTTACAACATCGAGACTGGTCAGGCCGGCGCTCTCGGCCTGGGTCAGAGAACTTCGTTCTCATTGACCACCTTCAATGCCTTCTGGCAGTACACTATGCCCCTGTTCGGTGCCTACGTCGCCGACAGCTGGCTTGGTCGTTTCAGAACCATTGGTGCCGCTCTCGCCATTGATATCTTCGGTCACATTCTCCTCATCATCTCTGGTCTTCCCCCTGTCATCAAGAATCCCAATGGTGCCCTCGCTGCCTTCACTCTCGGTATCATCACCATGGGTGTGGGTACTGGTGGTTTCAAGCCCAACGTCAACCCCCTGATTGTTGAACAGCTTGATCTTGAGAGAATGACCATTCGCACCCTGCCGACCGGTGAGCGCGTCATTGTCGACCCTGCGGCCACTGCCTCTCGTGTCTATCACTACTTCTACCTCTTCATCAACCTCGGTGCTCTCGCTGGTCAGCTCAGCATGGTTTACTGCGAGCATTACGTCGGCTTCTGGCTCTCTTACACTCTCCCCACCATCATGTTGTGCTTCTGCCCCTTGGTTATGCTCTGGGGTCGCAAACGTTACAAGCGTGTCCCGCCTGCCGGCTCCGTTCTTGGTCGCGCCTTCAAGATCTTTGCTCTCGCCAACAAGGGCCGCTGGTCTATCAACCCCGTCAAGACCTACAAGAACCTCCACGATGGAACCTTCTGGGAGAACGTCAAGCCCTCCAAGATTCAGAACAAGCCCAAGTGGATGGACTTCAACGATGCCTGTAAGTTTTTCCTCCCTCATTCTTCGCTTTAAGCCCATAGCTAACACAATTCAGGGGTTGATGAGGTTCGCCGTGGTTTCAATGCCTGCGCTGTCTTCATGTGGTACCCTCTCTTCTGGCTCTGCTACAACCAGATCAACAACAACTTGATCTCGCAAGCTGCCACTATGAAGCTCGGCGGTGTCCCCAACGACGTCTTGACCAACCTGAACCCCTTCGCTCTGATCATCATGATTCCCCTCATGGATACTCTCGTATTCCCCGCTCTTCGCAAGCTCCGCATCAACTTCACTCCCATCAAACGTATCGCCGCCGGTTACTTTGTTGCCGCCAGCGCCATGGTCTGGGCCTGTGTTCTTCAATATTACCTCTACAAGAAGAGCGAGTGCGGTAACCACGCCAGCGGCAAGATGATTGGTCCTGAAGGAACCGAGATCGACTGCCCCAACGTTGAGATCAGCGTCTGGGCCCAAACTGGCTCCTACGTTCTCATTGCCTTCTCTGAAATCTTGGCTTCCATCACCAGCTTGGAGTATGCCCACTCCAAGGCTCCCGCCAACATGCGCTCCATGGTCCAGTCCGTCTGCTTGTTCATGAACGCCATCTCGTCTGCTATTGGCTTTGCGTTGGTGCCCCTTGCTGGCGACCCGCTCCTCGTCTGGAACTACGGTGTTGTTGCCATTGCCGCCGCCATTGGCGGTCTCTGCTTCTGGCTCCAATTCCGTGGCCTCGATGCTCAAGAAGACGAGCTCAACATGCTTCCCAGGGGAGATGTTGGTGGCAACGTTGCCGAGCCAGAGGTCTTCGAGAAGAAGGACTCTGTTGCTTAAATAAAGACAAGTCTTAGACCTCTTGTTCTTTGTTTTTGGCCTCGGTTGTGTCTCGAGGCCGTGGTGTATATCCGTTACTAGGGTGTATATACCGCTTAATGATTTTATTGTGTGATGAGATATCACGGTTATGTATAGGATTTCAATGGGGAAACATTTGATGATATACCCCCCCAATTGGATGGCATGCGATGGATATCTCTGGGTAATGTTATGAGTAAGGGAAGGGAAGAGGCAGGATGTCAGGGATGGTGATGTGAATAGGGATGTGGATTTTTTATTCAGAGTCTTTGATACCAAATTTGGCTCTAGAAGCCTACCGGCCTGGAATATATACCAGATCCAACTACTTGTCTGATGCCTGGAGTTTTGGTATTGTGATCCCGTCCATGCTGTGCCAGAGTTAACGTATTGTCAAGCTATTCCAAGCAGAGAGGAGTCATAACTGGTTGTCACGGGGGGTAACACCTTTCATACTGATTACTCTGCAAAGGATCATAAATCTCATCGGCCAGACGTTTACATCCTGGCAATAGGGTCCGTTTTCCACTGGTGCACATCCTGAACCTTTCACCGAATAAGCTATCGACACAATCATTCAGTAGCCTGGAGTGACAATTGCTGTTATGGAAGTTCAAATTTTGGCAGATTCATGATGTCATTCCGCTATATACTTTTGTACAAGTGTCCAACGGGATATCTAACAGAGCTCAACAGTTCTAAAAGGAGACTCGATCCGCTTTCTTCGTATATTACCGAACGTGACAAGGTATGAGCCATGGTCTGGCGCTCTCTATTGAGGAGCGCAACCCTCATCCGGCATGGCCAGCGCGTCCTGGGTAGACGGCATATCGCCCACCAAATCAGCCGGTGGTTGACCAGAAGCTTGCATCTATTGTTTATCATCTGTCAGCGATTATATCTCTCAGGAGGTAGAAAAAAAAGAAAGACGCCTTACCTTTTGCATCCGATCCACAATGTACTCCCTATCCGCCGCCTTCTCATCGCTGTAACCCGCCTCCTCAAACTTGGCCACGATTTCGGCGACGAGCCCCTGCTGCTCTTCGTACCTCTTGAGGTCCTCGGGGGAGGTGGTCGCGCGGTTCTTGTCCAGCCAGTCGGGGAACTTGACGTGGAGCTCCTTCATCGGCTCGTAGAGGATCTCCTTGTTGGTCAGCTGCTCCATCATGCCGAGGAGCATCTTGCTGAATTCCTCCTCGCTGCCCTCCCCGCCGAGGTCACCGCCACCGGCTTGCATCTGCTTGAGGAGCTCGGCGAGGAAGTCATCTGAGCCTTCTGCTGCTGCGGCCGCGGTGGCTTGTTCGCCAGAGGTCTGCATGCGCTCCATGGTTCGGCGGATGGTTTCCTGGAAGCTTGCCTCCGCACCGGTGGTGGTGGTGGTGGACGGGGGAGGGGCGGTGGAAGAAGGGATGGGGGGTGTTGGGGCTGATAATGGTGATTTGGGGTCCGGAGAGGTTGCTGAGGCGGCAGAGGCGGCGGCGCCGAGTTCCTTGAAGATGGACTCAAACTGAGCCTGCATTTCGGGGGAGGATTCGATCTCCCCTAGCAGATCGGCCATGCCGGCCTGGAGCTGGCGGGCGAACTCATCTTCGTCTAGGGGGAGGTCGTCACCGGTTGGTGCGGCCCCTCCTGGGGGGCGTTCTGGTCCTAGAATTGGCCCGGCCGCCGCTGCTGGGGGTTTGGAGTCGAGTTTTACTGCGTTGAACTCCTCGAGCATATCTGATAAGGGGTGTTAGGTTCAGATGAGGTGAAAAATGAGGGGTTATGGAGCCTTTACCGTCGAGATCATCGAGATCATCCTCGTCTGGATCAGGTACGTCGTCATCATCGGCGACATCTTCGACTGTTGCCGCCTTCTTCTCATTTTGGACTGTGATGGGTGCGGCCGGAGCAGCAGCTGTGGTGGTAGTGGTGGCGGTGGGGAGAGTTGCAGCAACAGGCGCAGCACCGACATCGCCGGCGTTGTGGGCTTGCTGTTCCAGCATTTTGCAAACGAACGAGCTGGCTTATATGTGTAATAAAGTGCTTAAGCTGCGCCGTATAACAGGTACTTCCCGTATGCAGTCGCGGTGAAGGACGTCGAGGTGTCCAAAGACGTAAGGCACTCGGCTCATTGGCATGTGACACACCGGAGCGGCTCAGTGTCCCTCAATGTCGGCCGGGTCCCGGTTCCCGGTTCCCCACATTTTGAACCGCCCCAGGTGCTGGTTAGAATTGAGTGCACGAGCCATATTTCGAACCCTGATGAATCCCGTCGTTGTCCATGAGGCACATCGGGTGTTTTCTTTTCATACCTAGTTTTGTATGGTCCGGTATTATTTGATTAATATACAACAAGGCAGGCCTACCAGGTAGTGACTCCTCTTTTTTCGATGCACGAAAATGATCTACCTAGCTTCCCAGAACTCCTTTATGTCCAGTATGTACCATACGCCCACACATAAACCATCGAGGTTAATTGCTTTAGCCCTTCCCAGTCGGCTTCCTCCCTGGGGTATATCCTTCTCTTATAAGCATGGCATGTGAATCTCCCAGAAAACAACGCCGTATAAAGTTCCCCCAATCAACAAAAAACACGAACTTCTACAATTAAGACATTTCCACATCCTCCCCATTGCCTTGTTGTGACGACTGGATCACCTCCATGAACAACTCATCCCAGTCCTCCTCGTCATCAAAGGCATCGTCCTGGCTATTCTGTTTCGATGGGTTGCTGGTCTGCTGAAACAACGCCTCCGCCTGAGCAATCTCAGCCATTTCAGCCTCTTCCAAGGCGTCCAACATCATTTCGTCTGAATTCAGCTGTGGCCTTTGCTGTTGTTGCGATTGCAGGTTTCGATGTTCCTCCTCAAGCTCTTGTTCCCAAAGAGCATAGGGATTCTTGGCTCGTTCCCGATCGAGGTAGGCGAGACGTTCGTTTTGAAGACGGTTGAATTCTAGTCGGGCGATCTACTCAGGTGTTAGTCCGAGCCAGCGGAAGCATAGACCAACAGGGAAGACATACCTCGTCCTGCCCACCCCGTTGCTGAAACCTTTTGTCTTCCTGTCTCTGCCGTACATTGTTGAGAAAAAGCCTTCGTCTCGAGTCTTGGGCATCCTGCCGCTTCTTGAGAAGAGGGTTACTGTTCTTTGCTGGATTGCGGTTGGCAAACTTGAACTTTGGTTGAGAGGCGTAGTTTTCATTGTCCTCAAATGAGGGTCGTATTGGCGAAGACTGGCTCATGCGGATATGGGATGAATTGGCTGAGGAGGGGCCAAGAGGGGATGAAAGCATCATGTCAGGGGAGTCGTCTGAGGGCGATGGTGGTGACGGTATCCTCATGGGGGCATGGGAGAGAGGAGATGATCTCGTAGGCTTATGGGGACTCGAAAAGAGAAAGCTGCTGTGTTGGAAGCCGCTATTTACGGCTGGATCAACGACAGCGAACATTTTGGCTGTTGGCTTTCTTGGTTGAGGCGTGTTATTGTTCATCCAGCTGAGAGAATTCGGAAAGTATGGCGGTGAAATGGCAAAGGGGATACAGCGGCAATGGTCGTGTTCAGTTGGCGGACATGGAGTGGACAAAGAATTGGTGGGGGAGTTCAAACACTTGAAGGCAGCACTTGAGAGTTGACGCGACTCCGTGGACGCGGCACGCTAACATGACGCGGAGTGGAGCCGCGGCTGTTGTTAAAGTACTTTTCAGATTGGGTTTGAAGCTCGAGCCAACTGCCGTAATTTTCAGTATCGGTGAAATCCAATACCGAGCTTGGCAACCGGCGCTTGCAGCTGAAACGAACTGGTTTCAACGTGGTCCGCCGTAGCCACTTCTCTATCTATGCTGACGATGAAGGGTTAGGGGAAGGTTCCGCTCACTGCTCTTAGCCACTCACTCATGAACTCAAATCATCGGTGCTGCCTGTTATACTTTGCCATTCAAACAACTTTAATGATGAATTTTCTGACTGTCTAAACATTGCCTTGTAAACACCGAGGGGAGTGTTTTATTTATCTTATACTAATCTACCAGATGGGGCTATCGCCAGCGGTAAGTTCTCATTCTCAGCATATGGAGTACATTCACTCACTTACACTGGCCAGACACCCGCTCCTTCTCGCTTCCTGTTAACAAAACGAACTGGCACGCAACAACCTCAGGGCGAAACACCAACTCAATCGAGCTCAGCCGCGCCATACAGATATTTTGGTACTCCGAAATTCTCATCTACCTCGAAACCACCCTCAAATCTCAGTCATGTCGCGCCATACTCAACTCCAGCGTTGGCTCTCAAGACCAAGGCGACCAAAGCTCGCGCTACAACAGAACTTCACATTGAAGATAGCTCGCCTGTTTCAGATCATGAACATAGCCGACATCTTGAGGATGACTTCTCCCCATCAAGGCCGACTGCTGGGCGAGACTTTTTACCAGAATCCATCGACATTGACTCGTCTCTTGTGCCCCAGTCTTCTCTCCCAGTGCCTGAGCACCAAGACGAGGAGTTTGACCCTGGTCCCCTGCCGAAAAGGAGACGAATTTCCATCGCTACGTCAGAACCAGACATCGAACCTAAGGAAGAATGGATCCCCAGCTCAGCCTTCCCCATCGACTCGGATGCAGAACATGAAATCCCACCGAACGATGAACCGGAAATCGATCAGATCATCACGGTATACTCGGACGACGACGACGAACCTCCAATACCTCACTCTTCCCCCTTCAACATAAAATCCGACTCCGAATCTGACAGCGAGCCCAAATCACCGCCGGACAAAGACAGCAAACCAGCAAGGAAAGAAATATTCAAGCCAGCACCTCGCTTCCTACAACCCCCGTCGCCACCTCCATCCACCTCGCCTATTTCCGACTCCAAGAAGTTCTCGATCCAGAATTTGAATCCCGATCTTTTCTCCCCTCCCAAACCTCGGCGAGGTCGTAACCGTCAGGACCAAGGCCAATACCTTACCAACGGATTGGCGGCTGAACTCCAAAACTGGCTCATCGAGGTGAAAGGAACATCTGAGCGAACAGATACGACTGTCAAACACGACACTGACGCTCCGCAACCAATACCGCCGGGGGCGGTGCAACTGACTGTCGATGAAGTGAGAAGAGGAGGGGAGGGTTTGAGTCTTATCAGTGCCGCTTTAATCGACGCACCGCCAGGGACAGGTGGTATGCAAGCTGTCTTGGCTGGTGATGGGAGGATAGGTACGATGGAAAGGAGCGACCACGGACTAGACCGTGGTAGTTTGGATAGAAGAAATGGGCACGAGCGTCTGAACCCTGGGGCAGTGGTGGCCGTTGTGCCTCCTGCTTGGGACGTTGAGTTAGGGGGCGGGCTGGGAAGATGGGCGGTTGCATACAGGTGGCAGGTTGTGAAAGAGGCACCGCAACCACAGCAACCAGCTCAGCCAAAACTAGAACCGCCGTAACCGTAACGGCAAGAGGACTAGAACCGGCGACAACAAGCAGCACAGTTGGAACTATGGTCTTTACTAGAACAACAAGCAGCAGAACAGGAACAAGCGGCGGAAGAGTATATCAAAGAGGAAGAATAACCAGATAAGGGTAAATATCAAAACTACGCTTTTTTGCGGCAGCGAAAGTCGTACTTTCACTTACACATTGCCCCTGATATGCTGGCTGCGGGTGATGCCGATGTCGTAGGCCCATCCCTTCCTGCCAATTTGACCTTGCCTCGGTCAGAAGACTCAGTTGGCAAAGATCCTCACCTTGCCTTCCGTCCCGTCAACGCTTCCAGTAGCAACCACACACCGCATCTGTATCCCACCATTGGCCTCTGCGCCAACTTTCTTTCTTGGCGTGCCATCACCACCATCACCGCCAGCAGGCCCGTCCTTGGTCACCCCAGGCGCCCATCTCACACAACTAACAAATCCGTCAAACATCCCAGAGAGGGTCTGTACGCATTTTCCATCCTGACTCAGATCCCAGCACCGCATAGTCCTGTCGTCTGCTACCGAGATCAGGAACTTGCCTGCTGGGTGAAACACCAGGCCTCGAACCCAGTTGTCGTGGCCCTCCAACACTTTGATGCACTGGCCCCTCCTGTCCCACAGCCGTATTTGCTTGTCACGAGAGCCAGTCGCCATGAACTCGGCCGAGCTGTTTGCTGGCGGCACCTTCTCATGCCCGGCGAGTCGTGATAGATAGGGATAGGACGTTGAGGGTGCGAAGGCGCAGCATAACTATTGAGAACCATGTTAGCACATTCATAGCATATACGACGGTTGTACGAGGGAGACAACATGCGTTAAAATTCTCATGCCCGAACATAACCACCCGACACTCTGGTTCCCTCACCCCAATATCCCAGAGTCTTGCTGCCTTGTCATTCCCTGTGCTCAGCAACCACCTGCCATCCGCCGACGGAGTCACTGCCCTCGGCCAGTCATTGTGCCCTTCTATCGTCTTGACACAGTACCCAGTCGTCACATCCCACAGTCTCAACGTACTGTCCCTGCTAGCGCTCACAAGCAAGTTTCCACCCGCCCCGGCAGCGCTATTGGCAGGAACAAACCGCACCGAGCTGACAATATGGTCGTGCCCGTGGAGTGTTCGGATGTTTTTGTACTGATCCGCCGGATCCCATAGCTTGATGCTCATGTCTGAGCTGCAGCTTGCCAACAGTGTGTTTCCACGGGGCCCGCCAAAGTCGACATCTAACACGGCCTTGGTGTGGCCTTTTAGTGTTCGTTCCAGCTCGCCGAGTTCCCAATCCCAAATCTTGATGGTGTTATCTTCTGATGCCGACGCCAAAGAGCTAAAGACTGGGTGAAAGGCGACAGAGGTGATGGGCAGGCGGTGGCCTTCGAGGGTGTATCGTGGGGGCCCCTTGGGGAGCCAGTTGGCTGGGTCTTGGTTCTTCTTTGACAGAGCCAGCGGGCCGGCATTCTCGATTTCGTCTTTTAGGTGGGCATTCTCTGCTTGGAGGTCCAGGACTTTCTTTTGGAGACGGATCACGGAGGTCCATTTCTTCTCAAGGAGGCCTTCGTATTGTTTGGCCTTGGCGGAGTCGAAGGTTTCTTCTGGGAGGTTGAGCTCGGCACGGAGGGTTTGGGCCGTGGTGGTGAGGTTCAAAGAGGTGAGATAGGCGATGATGGATTTGTGTCTGTTGACTTTGGTTAGCTACGAACTTTGGTCGTGGGTCTTCGATATGGACAGGAAGAAGTGTTGGTGGAAAAACGCACAGCTCTTCAGCCTGCCGGTCTGTCAAAAAGCTTCGGGTCGCCATATTTATAGCTATAGAAATACACAAAATAACTAGAAACAAACATAGCGGGCAATATACAAATCGTAGTGATGGTTGACCGTATCTTTGAGCTGGTCACAGGGAAGTTCCAGGGGGTGGGATGCCAAGGGTGGATCTGCAAGGGTCCGCGTTGCAGGGGCCAGAGCTCTCAAGGTTCGTGGCCCACTTATTTTGTTCTCTCACTTGAAGCTTCATTCTTACTCACTTTTAACCAATACAGCTTCGTTTTTCATTCGAGCAATTTCCACAACCATACCAGTGGTTTTTTTCTCAGCTCAAGTTGACTCAATCTGCGGACAATAATCTTGGAAAGCATATCACATTAGAGCCTTGAAACTAGCACAATGCTGTGGTTGGCAGCCTCACGGCCGCTTCAGCGGTCCATCGTGAGACCATTGAGGTTTGCCTCAACCAGTACAAGCCGCGGTAACCCATTACGGATTCTATTCTGCGGCTCGGATGAGTTCAGTTGCCACTCACTAGAAGCGTTACACAAGAAACATAAAGAAGATCCAAATCTCATCGAGTCCATCGACGTGCTGGTTCGGCCGTCTAAGCCAACAGGTAGAGGGCTGAAGCAACTGACTGAAGGTAAGTCTCAGACCCCGTAGCTTTAAAGATATCTCTATAACTAACACATTACTCAGTTCCAATAGCATCAGTAGCCCGGGAGCTCGGCCTCCCACTACTAACGCTACCAAGGGACACGTTCACTGATTGGTTTGTAAGTGCCCCTGCAGGGTTCTTATCACACGACAGAGCTGACTTCTGTCCTCCGCCTCCAGATAAAAAAATACGTCAACCTGATCGTTGCCGTGTCTTTCGGTCGTTTTGTCCCACCGCGTATTCTAAAACAAGCAGAATACGGTGGTGTGAACGTTCACCCTTCTTTGTTACCTGAGTGGGTTACTCTTCCCCTCAGTCCTGAAGATGCGCCTTATTAACCCCCTTACAGCCTCCGTGGCCCAGCTCCTCTGCACTATGCACTTTTAAATCGCTACACTCACACCGGAGTCTCCATCCAGACCCTTTCCCCGGACTCTTTCGACACAGGCACCGTCCTCTCTCAAACCCCCCTGCCCGGCATCCCCATCACAGCAAACACCACCACTTCTGACCTCACTTCCCTGCTTGCCCCCATCGGAGCCTCCATGCTTGTCTCCTCTCTCGAATCCGGCTTGCATATCCCACCACACAAAGACGTCTCTTGGCAGCCTTCCTATCCCATTCGCCACGCCCCCAAAATCAACACCTCGACCAAACAGATCCCCTGGCTAACCCCCTCCATTTACACCCGCTCCACCGGCCACCCATCAGAAAACCATCTCCAAGAAATTGCCCACCAGCATCACATCCTCGGGCCCCTCTGGTCCAATCTCGTCATCCGCACCCCCAGAAAGGAACACAATAGACGTGTAGTCTGCGACGACATCTCCTTCCATCCCGACCCATCCTCCCCCGACGTACCCCCAGCCATCGCAAGCCAAATCCAATCCGCCCTCGAAAGATGCAAACAAGACCCCTGGGCCGAGGAGTCAATCCCCATCATCGAATGGCTTCAAATCGGCGAGCCAGACGAGGAACCGCCGGCGTACTACCCGCCCCAGCCAGACTCGTTGGATCTTTACAACCAGGTCACTGCCCTCGCAAACGGCTATATACCCATTGACGTCCCTATCCCAACAACACCACCCATACGTGAACTTCAAAGGGAACAGACCGAGCTCCCAAGGAAGATGAGAGGATGGCGGCTCACCATCCAGACAGCCTACTTCCCCGACCAAAAAACCGGCTCCATATACCTCCGCGACCACATCCGCGGCCGGAGGGGGCTGTTGAGGATCGGCAAAATGACGGCGGACGGGAAGCCGACGAGGCCGGCCGCGAATGTGGCTGCGCAGCTGGGGAGGACGGTCACGGATTACCGGGGCATGCACTTTGACGAGGAGCCAATCGGGAGGGCGCTACAGGTATCGGAACCTCAGCAGGAGGGTGATGATGGCCCGAGAGATGAAGAGGCGGAACGGAGGAGGAACAGGGTCATGATGAGGAGGATTTATAGCCGCTAGAGTACCTGTTGCGCATGAAGACGATGGCTCAAAAGGAGCCCAGCTCGATGTAGCTAACCGCATTCAGCGTACAACTTGATGATTAAACAAAATGAAATATTGAGTGCAACACGTAATACGCCGTCTACCCCTATTCATACCCTCAAGATTTGGAAAAAGTCAAGAGAAATAATGAAGACCGAGACACTGACAAATGGTTCAAGACGAGAGTAGAATGTCACTTGCTTCATACCCTCGAGACCTGTGAAGTATAAGCCAGAGTGGTGAGACTCTTCCCAGCATCGCAAAGCGTCATCGCATAGATAACAGCAGGCAAGAAGTCAAAGATACAAGTCTAAAAGACTCGCGAGAAATCAATTGAATAAATAAATACTAGTACAGTGCAGCTACCCCAGCCGCCTTCAGAGTGGACAAAGAAAAAAAGTGTGGTAGCCAGATAGAAGGCAGCTTCCTCCCCGCCAGATCACGTTCTCAGACCTCTATAGGGTATCAACGAACCTTCCGCCATGTTGAAAAGAGCATGGATTCCCGCGCGCATATTGCGGGTGGCTGTCCTCACGCATCATAAATCCCGCCGTTGCGGTCATCTTACATGTCCTTGCGGTCATCCATGCTGGTGGCGCTGGACTGACTGCTGTCCTTCTCCTCCTCCATGGCTCCATGGATGTCTTCCTCGAACACAGGCTCAGGCTCGTTGATCTCGAACTTGGTCTTGAAGTGGTCGGGATGACTAGAGACGCTGCTGCTGTTGGAGCGGCGACGAGCGTGGACGAAGTTGAACTCTTCATCTTCTGCCTCTAAGCCGATTGGGCCCCTATAGAGAAGTTCTGTGAGTGATATGTACCTAACACATGGAAGATGAGCAAAGAATGACTCACCAATTGCCCTTGCCACCACCGTTCTTCTTGGTCTTCTTGGGGTCGGCATCAGCAAAGCCGTGCTTGCCAAAGAACTTGGGGACTTGTTGCTGGGGATGGCCCGTGACGGGAGCCATCACAGAGTGGTCCTTGTCGTTGAACTTGTGAGAGCGAGTCACTGAGAGGAGGGTTGTTAGTGAATGCTGCTGGGACGAATGCAGGTGATAAAAGCTTACTCTTGTGATGAATCTGCAACAATAGAGAGTACTAGAGTGAAGTTGTTCGAAGATAGTTCGACTGGTTTGTTGGAGAGGTGTTCTGCCGAGCAAAGGGTCAGTGTCACACAAAGAAGATGCGGGGTTGGGAGCGATAAGCTCGGGTAAGGGGAGCTGTGCTGCAGGAGACAGGTCTGGGATACGTACTCTGCGAGGTGTTGTGATGTCACTAAAGCTGGCGGACCAGTTCAGGGGCGAGCCGAGGAAGGGTTATCAGTTGATGTTGAGATGGGTTGGATGATGGTATCCGAGATGGTGGATTATCAATGAATAGATTTGAATCTGAATGCCGATGAAAGAAAGGGGTGTAGAGGAGAGGGATGGGAGCTCTCGACTTTAAAGGCCCGAGAGATGTTCGGACAGGTCAGTGGTTGGGAAGCTATGGAAGGGAAGGACCAGCCAGTCACGGCTCGCATTGATCAGGCGAGCATCCTCAAAGGGAAAGAACAGGGGACAGCGCGGTACGGTGCGCGGTGGGGAGTCTACGAGGCGTCTGTATGGGAGTCGCGTGATTTACATGTAAGAGTACATGAGTCTGGGCTGACTTTGGACCAGAGCCATTACGTGATTTGCTCGCCATTGAGCTGAGTCTTGGGCCCCGGCCATCCAGTGGCTGGAGTTTCATTCTATTTAGCCATAGTGGGATTTGCATTTCCCAATTGACACCGCTATTCTTGCTATTCTTGCGCCCTCTTCTTTGTGATAGCTTCGGCTGAGGTGCTCAAGATGGCGGACGGTTGTGATGTCAGGGCCCCACAATTGAAGGTCTCAGCGATCCCCTGCCCCATCCGCGCCGGTACAAAATGCGGGGAAAGCCATACCACAAACGGCTAGCCCCACTGATTGACGGGTGCCCGCCGGAATCCAGTGGCAGCTCCAAAGCCCCTGGAAGTTTCTCTCCTCCTCTAGAACCCCTGATATTGAGATATTGGACCATTGCTGTTTGATCGATAGCCTGACCGGAATTGGAAATGTTGAAAGCTGGCATTTTCGGAGAGCTTTAAGCTTCAGAGTTCTCGTGCGGCATCAGATACAGTATATGATCAGGCCAGCTGTCACTCAACCAATCTCGTTGCTCAATTCGTCATCCCCAGGCCCATCAGTCAATGGCTGTGTCACTCCATGACTCGATTAGACATGTCCAGCAGAAGCGAGCTGCAACGGTCCAGATTCTCGACATCCATGGAAACCGAAACAGACAGTCGTTTGATATGGCTGAACTGTATTTCTCCGAAGTCACTCGCAGGTCACGCGTGACAGGCCGAGCCGTATGTCGACGGCTGTTTTCAATTTCCGGCCCACACGGTCCCTGATATCGCCGGATCTTGATGACAACAAGCGCTTGCTCCCGAACGGGCCTCACCGGTGCCGGCTGACATCTCACATCGGCTTCACTCCTCCTTCCCCATCCTACCAGGAACCGCCATTGTCCGTGAAGTAATATTGACACTATGTATACTACACTAGTGTACATGTTCATTCGGATTTCCAAATGGCCGAAATCGGCTCCCCATTGATGACGATATCTCCAAGGCTGCCCTCCGCGGGAACGGAGGATCAGAAAGCCCACTGTAATCAGCTGTGAGTCACACTGTGTTCTCGCCGCCAATTGTCACGCCACTTGGTGTGTGAGATCTAAACTCTCGCACTGTTCCCTCAATGTATTAGTGGCAACGCTTTATAAGCTTCAACGCCATTGGCCGAAGAATTGTGCATTCCAAAACTGCCCCTCCTGCCAGACGCTTAACCAGTTGCCGCCCCCACGACAGGATTAACAATACAAATCGGGCACGATTCGCAATCTTTTTTTCCTTGCTCCTCTTTCCCTGGGTTTTTTTTCACTTTGTCGCATTTCCATGACCAGTCTTCTTTGATTTTAAAACCTACCAGGAAATATCGCCAAAATGCCTCCAGCCGCCGTCATGATCGACACGACACCCGACCTCGACTTCAGCCCCGCGCACGCTGCGGCTGTCAGCGCAAAAGGCGACTCTGGCAAGCGAACACTCTTGCTTGCGCCCCCATCGATCGCATCCCGCGAGGACCGTCTCACCTCCCTCTTCTCCATCTATGACCGGTCGGCAACCGATTTGCAGATGCTCGACCGTCTCGCTGCTGGATTAGTCAGTCTCCCCGTCGCAACCTACGACCTCGTTCTCATCGTGACCGACCCTGACGGAAGCCGCCGCGCCGAGGTCTCTCCGCTCTTGTCTAACCGAGAGATCTGGGGCAAGGTTGTACCAGCGCTCAAGGCGGGTGGTACGTTGAGAAGCGAAGACGGCAGCTTGGGGCAGGGCGGCTCGTCGGAGGAGAAGGAGGCGGTTCTTGCGGGTTTGGTGTTGGGGGAAGATGGATATACGAAGCCTGACTACACTGAAGAGGAGGTGGTGCCGCTGCGCTTCGGGGCGAAGAAGGTGAACGCTGATGGAAGCGTCCCTCTCAGCTTTGGGAAGAAGGCCAACCCAGACGGAAGCATTCCTCTCAGCTTCGGAAAGAAGGCTGCTGCTGCCGCCGCTCCAGCGCCAGCGCCAGTAAGCAAGGAGCCTGCTGGTGTTGGCTTCATCGACTTCAGCGATGATTTGGATTTGGATGCCGAGGATGACGACGATGTCATTGATGAGGACACTCTTTTGACTGAGGCGGATCTGAAGCGCCCCATTCAGCAGCCTCCCGAGTGCGCCCCTCAGCCAGGCAAGAAGCGGAGAGCCTGCAAGGACTGGTATGCTTCCCTTCCAACAGATAAATCAATTACAGGTAACTAACACCTCTTTAGCACATGTGGTCTGGCCGAGAGAATGGCTGCCGAGGATAAGGTCCGTCGCGAGAAGGCCGAGAAGGGCCTTGCTACCCTGAAGCTCAAGTCTGAGGACCTCAGCGAGCTTGACTTCACCGTCCAGGGCAAGACCGGCTCTTGCAACAGCTGCTACCTGGGAGATGCCTTCAGATGCGCTGACTGCCCGTACATTGGTCTCCCCGCCTTCAAGCCCGGCGAGCAGGTCAAGATCCTGAACAACACGGCTCAAATTTGAAGCGTTTGGCACAGGCGTCTATTACAACAAAAATGATACCCAAACCAATGACCAGATACAGCCCGCACACAATGCCTCTCAGGATCCTGTCTACGAGACCAAGGGTCAGCGAGCCAAGACCTCGCGTCGGCCACAAAGGCCAGTATGATTCATGTGGTAAACTTAGGCTAGGTCGCTATTTTGGAGGACGAACTGGAATAGGGCAACATGTGATAGGGGGGGGCTTCGGCTGGTTGACCAGTCATATAGACATCTGAAATTAGATGTATTGACTGAATGTCCGGGAAGAATTTCAGCTCTTTACTTTTCAACACACAAACTGCACAATGTAGTTGGTACACAACCACACGAATGTTTTTCACTCTGCTCATGTATTCAAAACCTTTGGAACCGATGCCACGTGAATGTTGATAATGTATATATATGTCCTGTTTATGCCAATGTGAACTTGTAAACCGTAGCAAAGATGAGCTCAAATTGACATATAAACAACCCCCGAAACACCTGGAAACCAACCGACCAGCCAGCCTTTCCTTCCAAGCCTTTCTTTTCTCTCACTAGCTCCTGTTCTTGCAATCGTTGTGTAGTGTCAGCTGCTTTCCTCAAGCTCGTCCATGCTGATATCGAAATCTTGACCATTCCTCTCCTGGTCTCTCCCCTTTCAATCGACCTAGCGTCTTAATCGGTTATTCATGATGACATCTTCTCCTTCCCCTTCCCCTTGATATCCTCCTCATCATCGCTATCCTCGCTCGCCGCACCCACGCTGTACCTTGGGTCGTTCCCCTCCCCGCCCATCACTGTCGTCGGCGTCCTCATGTGCAACTCGTCCAGCTCGTTCTCGTCAAAGTCGCCCGCTTCGAGATCAGCTGCCGACCTCTTGTCTCGGAACCCTTCCCTCCCTCTCGTTTCGATTCCACCGGGAGGAGAGATGTTTTCCCCGCCAGAAACGCCCATATACCCCCTCCTCTTCTTCCTCTCCCTCCACACCCACCAGCCCCATCCTGCCGCGGCAAAGGCGACAATGACCAGCACGATCTCGCCCGACTTGCGGTAGGCTTCCCATCTGGCCGTGTCGAGCTTTTCCTTTTCGGCTTGTTGAGCATCGGTGCCGTTACCTGCGACGCCACCGACGGTTGTTTCAGGCACCTTCTCGCCGTCGAGACGGGAGTCGGTTGGTTTACCGCCGATGGAAGAAATGTCTACTCCCATGAAGCGGTCGAGCATGTCCCTCGTGCGGCGGGGGTAGTCGAACGGAACCATGTGGCTAGAGTTGTAAAACACAACATAGGTAAGGTTACGAGCCTCTTGCCAGAAACCAGCTGCTTCACCCTCGAAATCCCAATCCCGCCTTGGCGCCCAGGTACCGGGGGTGATTTCAAAGCCCTTCCCGCCGTTCCATTGAAGGTTGGAGATGAGCGCCTCTGTGCCGAGGTGGTTGCAGATCAAGTCTTCGGAGCCGGAGAACAAGATGATGGGCACCTCCTTGAGGAGGTCGGGAAGCAGTTCCACAGAGGGTTTAGAAGAGGGCCTGAAGTTGGCTCCGACCTGGCCGTTGCATTCCACCCACCCAGTGACCTTGTTCGCGTTGACGTGGAGCGCCTGGATGACGTCGTTGCGGCGAAGGTAAGGGGTTACGTGGTCGAGATCAGGGGGCCAGTTCATACCACATGATGGGTAGGTGTCGGTTAGGCGGATGTCGTACATGTTTACGCAGCGCTGTTCGCCACCTTTTTTTGTGGCGGTTAGTTGGAGGAGATCCTGAAGGATCTTCTCGCAGTCGTTGTTATCTACCAGCGCCGGACCGACCGCGAGTTGCTTGGAGCATATGCGCTGCTGAACCTCGAGCTTGGAGGCTGCGTCGGAGCCCTTTTTAACGAGGCCCTTCTCGAAGGCAAACTGAAGGTAAGCTTCGTATTGTTCCGGGGGGGAGATCCAGCCGTTCCCAATGAGGAGGCCGGCAAGGTTCCACTTGTAGGAGGACTCGCCGCCTTTCTTGTTGCGCTCGAGAATGGCCTTGGCGATATAGGGGATGTATTGGCCGGCGTAGGATTCTCCGGCAATGTAGATCTAGTAAAGTTAGAGAACCAGGTTTTGAAAGATGCCAGAAAGCCGAACTCACATCGTCGTGTTCATACTCGGGGAACAGCTTGTACCACTTCTCCAGGAAAGTGACAAACTGGTCGGCCATTTCGTCGAGCTCGCGCACAAAAGCATTGGTGTCAACGTAGCTGAATCCTGTGCCAACAGGGTTATCGACGAAAAGAACATTGGCGAATTCATTCCAGGCCCCTTCATTATACACCAGCGTGTCCTTGTCCTTCAGTCTGTATGGACCGATCTCCATCAAGGCACCGTCCTCGGAGCTGCAGCCCGGGCCACCGTTCAGCCATATCACCGTTCGTTGCTTGTTCGCAATGTGTTTGTTTTGAAAGTGCCAGAAGAACATGTTGCCATTGGACTCGGGTGTAACCTCGATATGCCTAACGCGCGCGCAAACAGAAGCCCATGTTAGTTGAGGTCATCCCTGGTTTCCACCGAGAACAGGACTTCCTTACCCGGCATGCATCTTCACCAGGGGCCCTGGCGGCGCCCCTGGAAGGGAATGGACAAAGTAGTCGCCGGCCGCCTTGACGTCGGCGACAGCTAGCGTTGCCGTCCATGAGAGGGCGACGGCGGCGGCGGTGATGATGGATGGGAGGCGCATCCAGGCCGCCAAGGACCGTCCAACGGCCATGATTCCCCAGTCGCGAGGGTCCTAAGACCGGCGCAATGATTGCTGAAGAGAGCCTGTGTCGTTGGCTACCTTGAGACGGCAGCGGCGGTCATCGGGGGACCAAAAAATGGGGTCAATATCGTGAGGGTCTCTGCAAAGGGGACGATGTCTGTTGTCGAGATTCTTTTTCAATGGATGGGCAGATCTGTCCTAAGCCAGGGGCGGGATGTGGTGGGCTCGGGCGGCTGACGACTGCAGCTGAGCTTGGCGTTGCAATTATCAGCGGTACCTAGGCCTAACAAGGGATTTCAAGAAGCAACGTGGGTGCAAGAGTGCCACTGGAATGTCGCGGTTCAAAGAGACACTGCAACAGAGCAAAGAGGACAAGTTGTTGCTATTTCGTAAGAGCAGACAAACTAAAGTGGATAAAAAAGCTGCTTGAGATGGCAGGCAGTCAAGGTACGTGTTTCACCGCGCCGGGTCCGACAGGCCCAAGACCAACAAAGCTGTCCCTGTGCCACGTTCCCGGATTCGGGTCTGAATAACGTTTCTTGAACCTTGAGGCCTGTGCTACTCTTCGTGTGAGCATGGCTTTGCGTAATAGCATCCGGTATCTGGGCCTCTATCTAGTGGCTGGGCAGTGACGAAGCGTCGTTGCTATCAGTTGCGTCGTGTCTTCAAACAGCATATCTTGAGAGAGTGCAGGGCCAGAGCGGCGCGGGGCTGCAGGGACAGGCAGCAAGGGCCGGTGGCTTCGGAAGACCGTCTGTGGGGCGCGCCGATCTGCCGGCTCTTGGCATCGGGCGCCCACGAGCTAAAAATTATCGAGGCCGTTTCTGGGAGGGATGAGGCGTCCGTGTGTACCTAATTACAACTTACCACCTCAATTCTCTTTCCTAATTGAGCTTTTTTTTGGTCCGTATCTCTATTCTTTAGTTTACACACAATGACTCCGAAAACCTACATCGTCGAGCACCTGGACGAGGAGCTCGGACCCTGGTCAGAACTCGAGTACATCACCATTGCCCGCGAGTCGCAAGAGACTGGGGCCAAGTTCTTTCTTTCGTCTCTCCACCCACAGTTCAAGGTTCCGGAAACCTTGGCTGCCATCCCTTCATTCACGGCTGAAAAACGAGGCGTGGAGGAGCTGTATGCGGACAAGAAGTCTAGAGTATGCCTTCTTGATCCTCAGGGGAAGAGCGACCTTGCCCCTGAAGATGCGGACAATTTTGACGTTTTTCTGTTTGGTGGAATTCTTGGTGTGTTAGGAGCCAATATGAACTTCAGAATTCATGCTAATAGTATGGCAGGTGATGAACCTCCAAGAGGTAAATAGAGCAATCCGTCTCGATACCAATTATGACTACGTCTAACTTGGCAACAGACAGAACGTCTGAGCTGCGCGCCAAAGGTTTTGAGGGCCGCCGTCTCGGGCCCGTTCAGATGACCACGGACACTGCAGTCCGTGTAACTCGTCTGGTGGTTGAGGGCAAAAGTATGAAACCTATTTTCCGACTTGATGTTCTACGCTAACCTTATCGCAGCACCATTGAAGGACATCCCGTATGTTGACTTCCCAGAGCTCAAGTTCAACGAGTATGAGAGCACAGAGATGCCATTCCGCTACGTTAAGACTGAAGATGGAAAGCCCATCATGCCTGAGGTGAGTTGTTGTCTCAAGTTTTGATAGTGATATGCTAAACTCTGATAGGGCATGGTCGAGCTGATCAAGAAGGATGCTGACAAGGGCATTGATGATATGCTCTAGAGGATGATATAAATCAAAATAATTAAGCATATGGTACCAAACCTGGTTTTCGTGCGGTTGACTTGAATAACTGTTGATATCTCATCACTTATGTGTCGACCCCACATGCTTGATGCGGGGGCATTTCTTATCTCGATGTTGTGCAGCCCCGCCAACTTGGGGTCAAACGATAATTCAACAACACCTAACATCCAAGACTCTGAGCTAACAGCGAGTCTCATTCAAGTCATCAGCCATGTCAGGACTACCACCGCCCATCAAAATCAGCCCGCCGTTGACCAACTCTGCCAACCCATGGGCCTCCACATATGACGACCTCGAGAGCCTGTATCTCTGCCCTTCCACAGGTGCAGTGACAACTCGAACCGCTACTCTGGATGGGTTCAAGCACGACGACGCTGTTCACCGATATACTTTTTTCGACCCATCCACTCACAACTCCCCAGAGTCCACTAACCCAACACCGCAAGAAGCCAGCAAAGCTCCCTCTCAAACAGCGAGTCTCAACACTTTGGGCTACAGCCCCCATGCCCTGATCCATTACATGCAATGGATATACAAGTTGCATTATGCCCACGCCAAATCTCACCCCAGCAAGCCTTTCATCATCTCTGTCACCGGAAGCCCGGGTGAGATTATGGATTGCTACAAATGTATCGCTGGCTATTTGTCGGAGCTCGTGACAGCGGGCCAGATATACATGGAGATCAACCTCTCATGTCCAAACATACCACACAAACCTCCGCCCGCATACTCCAAGGCTGCGCTTGTTGAGTATTTACGTTGCGTTGGATTCGCCATGAAGGATTCCCTCAACCCGGACGCACCAAGCGTCCCCTTTGGAATCAAGACACCGCCTTACACACACTCATCCGAATACCATGAACTGATCTCTGCACTTGAGGAGGCTGGTGATCAGGTCTCTTTCATAACATGCACCAACACCCTCGGGTCATGTTTAGTCCTCTCACCTGACGGAAATGCTGTTCTGCCAGGCAACGGGATAGGAGGTATGGCAGGGGCGGCACTTCATCCGCTAGCATTAGGGAATGCGGCGACCATCAGGAGGATGCTGGACGAAAGAGAGGCCCTGAAGCACATCACTGTTATCGGTATTGGGGGCGTGGAGGATGAGAAAGGCTACAAGAGAATGAGGGCTGCTGGGGCGGGGGTTGTTGGGATTGGTACTGCCTTGGGTGTGAAGGGGTTGGAGGTCTTCAGTGGTATCGAGGAGGGACTGAGGGGTCAGTGGTGATGATGCTCGGGAGAAAATTCTATGGAGAGGGACCAAGAGCTTTCAACTGAGGTTCTCAAGATAGGAAAGCTTTACGGACTAGCCCGCATGGCTTGAGCTCGTGGTGCTGTGATTGGACGAGGCTACGACTGTCAATCATCTGTTCAATTCAAGATGATTGTTTGCCACATCATCTCATGTTTACAAGTGAACGTGGGATGATGATATGTATTTCTGGCATGACAAGTACTCGATCTCGTCTGTTTCGCCTCTTTTTTATGGCCCAGTCCAGGCCTGCGTCGCATAATGTCGCGATATCTCGGGCCGAGACGTTGACCCCCATAAATTGACAAGCTGGTAGCGAACAGCGCCTAGATTTTCCAGCAGTCAGAACGCTTGGAAGTCAATACAGCGGCATTTGCCGCTAGGGATCCTGATCCATGCTTGGATGGATTACTTATCCACCAAAAACGATAGGTGAAGCTATCATCATGTTGCGCCAACATGCCGGGCGTTGGTGCCTCGGAGAATTATCCGTAGATGTACATTTCACGGACCGTCTCTGATGCAAGGCAATCTCTGGGGAAGAAACCGGGTAGATCTCGTCGGCCTGTCTTCCTATTGAAGCAATGGTAACTCCTACCCAGCTTTGCTCCCAACAGCTAGTGTCGAAGCAATCATTTTAGCAACATCCCAGTGATCCCACGCTGAATTTGCCTCTGACGGGAGTTTGGTTCTATTCAGCCTGAATTCGGGAAGGCGATCCTTGGATGAAACGGGAGCAAGGAGACTGTCTCGAAATGTGCCGTTTCAGGCAGGAGAATCGATCTTCCTTAACGGTGATGACCTCAACTTATACGTCAATGGCAAGCTGTGGTCGGGGCCGAGGGAGTGGATGGAAGTAAGTATTCCGGAATGAGACGGCGAGATAGCAGTAGGTGATTTACGGAAAATTAGAGGCAGGCCCCCCGATGCATCAGAGATGTTTATGGTGTTGTTCTTCCCAGGTTGTTGGTTGAATCAGAGTTTGAAGGATTGCTGAAGATCTTCTGTGGATGCAGGAATCCCTGGGAAAGGGCCCTTTTAGCGGTCTTTCCCCCAGCTTTTAGCGCAACGGCCGCCGTCAGATCTGCACGAACAGAGCATGGGCTCAAATCTAAGCGCTCTGATTGGCGGACTTTTGAAGGGAAATTCTCCAGTGCTGGAGAAACTGTGGGGTTTCTCGCACTCGCTCGCCCCTGTCACCTCCAGGGTAGGTTGTCTTGGAGCAACTCACACTTCTCCAGCTCCCAATTGAACGGTCCAGGTTGTCACAAGATTCAACCGTTCGGCCTGTGCCGACCACAAAGCAACACCGGATGAATTGGCCTTACGGACCGTCTTCGCGTAATTTCCCAGACACCTGTGCGGTTGATTCCCCGCCTACCATCTTCCCTGTCGACCCTTCAGAGGGAATCATCGACAGTCCAGCTGGTGCCCCGTGGCAGATTCGTCCCAAGCGGTTTTGGACCCGGCCATGGATAATCTGAATCGATCGCAGACGGCATTTGGAACGGCAAGTCTGACGCCACGATAGATCCAGGCACGCCTGTTTTCTGTGCGTATGACTTCCACCAACACAATCGAGTGTCGTAAACAAGAAATACGAAAGGTTAATAGCCAGTAATGATAACAGTTACCTAGACTCCACTATTTTAAGCCAGTCCCACGCTGTTCCCGTCCCCCTGGCCGGCAGCTAGCAGCACCAATACTTGCGATCAGAGGCAGACCAAGCGTGGGAGTTGACCCAGCTTGCTCGCTCGTCTGGTTCAGGTCAGCCGTCAGTGCTCCATCCGTCTGATGACGGTAAAACAAACGTCGGCGAAATATTTCGACTGGCTTGGCGTTACCAAGAGCCAATATACGCTATCTACCTTCCAGAAACCCCAGTGCCAGATGCCTTGCAAACCCTCTCTGTCTCTTGTTGATCCCCAGGTCCCAACCCCCAGAGAAATGACGCGGCAGATATCCAGGTGCTGATATACCCGTACATGTTGCCGGGTCTTTCCATTGAGTGCTTCTAGCACCCTCCGTTTCGTGCCTCATTTTTACCCGCCGTCACCACCGGTTGTATTGTGAGGCTCTGGCTCCAGCACGACCTGCGACTTGGCTCGAACTCGAGCATTACGTCTTCTCCAACCTTGCTGGGACACTCCCGACAGGCCAGCGCGACGTCTACAGCCTTTTTGGAGGATTCTGAAGGTGAAGGCAACTTCAACATCGAAAACACCAAAGCCTCGACCACCAGGGCAAATAATTTCCCAGCCTCTCAATACGCCGAGCAATCACCACCTACACTTTTTCATCTCAGTCAAGGACCTTTGCGCGGATCAGAGAACAACTGCCTCAACTTGGAAACCAAGGTCATGCGCAATAGGCTTTCTCAGGAGGATCCTGCTGTCTCTTAGCTGGAGCTTGGACTGCAACCGTGGACGGAAAGCAGCTGGTTGCGGATCGAAACGATAAGGGGAGTGAAACCGACACATTCCCATGTTTGTCGAATCCTTCTCTGATCACACCTACTTGACGAATTCGAAACCGGCCAAGATGGCGGCTGTTCAACCACTGGAGCCGTTGCCCACACCTGGACCACCTAATTTTGGACGAGGTGCTATATCTATGGACATCGATATCGAGCCTCGACCACCACGTGCATCACGTGAGATGACAATTCGAGGCGGGTTACAACAAGGAGACGCAAGAATAGTCGTGATTCTCTATAGCCCTGGTCAGGAGCAAATTGTGGCGGTGTTTGCTGAGGTTCTTGGGAAACCTTACCGACTGAAAGGGAGGATTCGGGATGTCGTTAGAGATGACCAAGACTGGGTTATTGGGGTCTCAGCAGAAAACGCAAAGGCTGATATAGCCTCCCGAAACAAAGGGCTGGTTGTCACGATCAATGCCCATTGCACCACGCTAGGTATGCCCCCGGATGTCTACCTGTCAGCTCAGACCGACTACGAGTGGCTTTACACCAAAGCCCCTTTCTTCAGGAGAGACCTAGCACGCTTTATATCACATACCTTGGGCCAGTTGAGCCATCACGAGACCTTGATGGCCAAACCACGAACGTATTTTATCTCGACGACATTTCCAGACGTCCATGCTGCGCTCCCAAACATCGACATCCTGACTGTTGGCTCGGACGCTGTTGAGATTCGAGTAGACCTGTTGAAAGAGCCTCTTGACAACGGTCAGTTTTCGGACATACCAAGCTTGAGCTACGTTGGTGAACAACTCATGCTTCTTCGTCAGCGGACCGAACTGCCAATCATATTTACCACGAGGTGTACGAAAGAGAACGGTCTCTTTCCGATGGAAAATCCAGACTTGTTCTATGAATATCTTTATCGGGCAATTCAGTGGGGTGTTGAGTACATTGACGTTGAGCTTTGGCTCCCAGAAATCATTCGACGAAGGCTGTATGAACAGCGCGGCAGCAGTCGGATCATGTCCGCTTTCCATGACTTCTCAGGCACTTTCAAGTGGCCCTCAGAACGGGCAGAGTCGATATTCCTCCAGTCCCGACGGTACGCCGACATTGTCAAAATGATCGCCATTATCAACGATCATAATGAGAACTTTGAGCTTGAATATTTTCGGTCAAAAATCAAGGCTGAATATCCAGACTCGCCACCGCTGTCCGCTGTCAACATGGGGGAAACCGGGCAGTTCTCTCGGACGTTGAACAAGGTGTTCACCCCTATTACCCACCCTCTACTACCCATCATTGCAGCACCGGGCCAGATGAGCGCAGCTGAAATCAACCAGGCACTGGCGCTGGTGGGACAACTGCCAAAGAAGAACATCTATGGCATCACTAGTCCGAGCATGCGACGTGCCATTCCCCAGGCACCGTTTTATGAGAAATGCTTGAACGAACTTGGTCTGCCTCATCACTTTGCTGTTGTCGAACGACAGACTAAAGGGCTCGCCTCAATCGAAACATGGTGCAATCAAAGGAACTTTGGCGGTGCTTACCTGAATCCAGCCATATCACTTGCCAACCTAGCCACGAGCACCGGTTTCTTTGCATCGCTGAACAATGGTAGCGGTCCAGTTCTCAGTGAAGCCGCTCGTCTGATTGGAATGGTGGACACCATCGTCGTTCGTCCGACCACATCATCTAATTCGGCATCAACACCATCGAGCCCGCCACGGCAGCAGAACGGAGACCCATTGAGTGCGGTTACTTCGACGCAGTCTGGGCTGCCACCCAACACCTCTCTCGTCTTTGACAACGCCTCCTGGAAAGGTATACTCAGCACCTTAACTCGCGACCTCGCTCCATCGGCCTACTTTGGCTGTGCAGCCGTGGTCCTTGCCTCCTCGGCAGATGACGCAGCGAGCGCGCTGTTTGCTCTCAAGGCTCTCAAAGTTGGAAAGGTCTACACTGTCGGCTTCAAGACACCTCCCGCCTTCGCCAAAGACCTCCTCATTGAGCCATTCAACAGCCTTGAAAGCATACATCGAGCCCGAACGATCAACTCGAACGGCACCGAATCCATACGAGCGGGGGCTGGCTCACCGTTTGTGGTGGTGAGCGCCCTGGGCCCGGAAAAAAGCAATTTGGTGGGAATGCTGGTTCGTCTATTTGGGTCACCGCCTCGAGGGGGTCCGGGTGCGGGAAGGGAAAACTCGAGGAGGGTGTTTCTGGACCTGGCGGACGGCTCGGGACAGGTTGCGCCGCGGAAGGGAGATCCGGGTTTGATTGCTGAGCAATGTGGATTTGCAGCGTATGGGGCGGCGGATGTGACCGCCTTTACGACGGTTGAGACGTTGAGGCTGCTTGTTGGGCAGAATGTGCCGTATAGCTTTGTGAGACTGGCTAGTGGGAGGCAGCTTTTTTGAGGGACGGTAAAGCGTTATCTTGGATCATTGGTAGGACTAACAGCAAAGGAGGATGGATGTATTACGGATTTATTGGGCGCACACTTTTTGGCAATGGTAGGTGGTCTTCTCATCACACCTCGCTAGGCACTATGTACTGACTGAGGAAAGCATTGCGATAGGCACGGTTTGGATTACAAAGGGCTGGCTGCATGGCTATCCGAGTACGAGCAGCATCAACACATGAAGCGACTTTTCCTCGTAGGATATGCTACACACCAAATAACACCACGAGACATCACGGCGGCGGAGCAGACATCTTGTTCGAGCGATCAGCAACCGAGTCGGGCCTGATGGCCACTCCGACGAAGAGAGGAGAGGTATGAGCCAAGCCTCGCTCGGTTAAAGCTCGATGGAGGCCTAGATTATGTGGTAAACATGTTGCATTTTCGTGCGGAGGGGTGGGTATTGGGCATTTATTCTAGGAGGGGACTCGGGAACGTGATCACTGTGTCGTCTGTGCGGCAAGTTTTGTGTGGTGAGCGGTTTGAAGCGGACTTTGTGTGTATGTGTTTGTGTGTGTTTGTGATGGCGGTTTACTGTGCATTTACAACTCGCACAATGGAACGCGAAGGTGCATGTGCGTCAACTGAACCGAGACGGTTCTATCGGAAGCTGGTCCCGGATCGATGCTACTTTACGGCATGATTATCGCAAAATCTTTCAGACTCTTTTTGAATGGAAAACCAAATTTGAGGGATACGTTCGTTTACATCCACTATCTCACTTCCCTGAGGATGTCTGAATACACTGAAAAGGAAGCTACCGAGGAGGAGGAGGGGTGAGTAGTCCGGCCGGCATTCTACTGTTGCTTACCCGGATTCATATGTGTTGTTTGGTCAGATCTCCAAGATTGCAAGGTAATATAGACGTGACGAGAGTGAAAACAACGGCAAAAAGAGGTCGCAAGCAACAAGTTTAGAGTACCAACCCGCGCGGTCGTGAGTCCAACAATTAATCTAGTTTCGGGTTGGGCCGAGAGAGAGAGACCGTCTGGCCCACGGTTTGACGTGCGGTGAAGGCTTGTCGTTGGATGTGTCGTCGAGGCCTTTCTCTCGGCAGGGTTGTACACGTGGAGTGGCGTGCTGTCTTTAGATTGCTGTTGGATCTCTCTCGGTATGCATTCCGTGTGGGTACAGCATGCTTTCCAGTCATATTCCAAAGAGCCTTACCCGCCGTGCTTCCAGGTCTCCCATCATCTGATCAAAACAGTTTTCAAAGGAGAGAAAGACGACCATCTTGATGTGACGCACCTTAATTCGATGTACATATGGCAGGAAAAATGGCGTTGAACCAAAGTCTGAAAACCCTCTCCTTTCTGCCCATAAACCACAGCATCTACAGAATCTCATATAAACCCACCCTCACCCTGGTCACCATCTATCCTCCTCTAGCATCAACCCCTCTCCTTCTCCCCCTTACCTCCTACCTCGTGCCCAGTATCCCTCCTCCCAGGGTTCCCCATCCACCCCATCAGCAAATCTTCCAATAAACGCCCTAAAGGCCTATACACCTCTCTGACTATCCTCTCCACCTCCTCCCTTCCAACCAGGTCCTCCGAATCTTTCCACAGCGCCATCCTTCTCCTCACCCACCTCAACCCCCAAACCTGCCACCCCGTCAGGTACCATATTGTCAAGAGGACAAGATCCAGGAGGGTTCCCCTTGTAACACTGAAAAATATGATTCGCCAGCTGGACCTTAAAACGATGGCGGTGTTTCCGTGGCTGTCTAGGTGGAGAAGAAACCATGGGAAAGCGAAGATGAACGATAAGTGCATCCAGTAGAGGGGCGTGGCGAGGATGTACCAGCGGGTGATTTGTTGAGGGGTGAAAGGGGGGCGAGGGGGGGGTGGGTTGGGGTCGGGGTCGTCATCGATGATGGGAATTTTGTACTGGAAGAGAAGGATTTTGGTTATGGCGTTCCATCGTCGTCGTAATGTTGATTCGGGGGGCGGTGGTGATGGGCTGTCTGTTCGGAGAGGGTTATTGCTTGCGTCGCCCCTTGGGCTGGGAAGCGGAAGCGCAAGATGAGAATTGTTTGTTGTTTGAGGGTGTGTGATGGCGCTGCCAGTTGCGGCAGTATCATGATGCGAAATAGACTCAAGATTGGCTGTCATCGTTTAGTTCTTCTCTGTGCTGTGAATTCTCAAATCGGCTTCAAGGGCTCCTTGTTTGCGGTCGCTTTCTCGAGGGCCGAGGTGGTCTAAGCAATTTGAAAGGCCGTTGGATGAGGTTTAAAGGCGGAAAGATTCGAGGGAATTCGATTGAACGGTGAAAAGCTTTCAGCCCAGCTGGCAAAATGTGCCAAAGCTTGCAAGGCGCAGCTGTGAACTCAAAATTCTGAAGACGTCATTCGGACCACCAGGAACTTCAAATTCCCTCTTTTTCTATTCGTATATAACTAAAATCACCATAATTATTTGCCCAAGTTTGAGGTTAAGACCTATCCCCAAGTCAATATATCATGTAACCTGATCCAGTCATCTGTCTGGCTGCTACCTGGTTGTCCGAAGATGGTTGCAGATTTCTTTGATATCTTCCAGAGTGTGTAGTGACTCTCTTTAAGCTGTATTCAAATATCAAGAGGCTCAAGATCTAGGCGGCTATATCTCTGGCTGCAGAAATTTGGCCAACCCAGGATTCTTGAGCCACGCTGTATGTTGTTTCTGCAGGCTTTTTCCCTTCGGATCACCAAAACGCCCAAGAGAGAGGGGCGCAAAAATTGCAAACTCACAGTTGAATCTGTAGTCATCTTTAAAACTCTCGGATACCTACCCGAAGAAAACAAGCTTCGGCAAAACCACCCGCCGAATCAGGTCGTGATTCTGTCTCCCTGGCACCTTGGCAAGTCGGCAGCTTACCCCTGACTTTCTAATTCTCCTAACCTGATGGCGTTTCCTCTTCCGCTGTCCAGGTCCACCGCATGAATCGAGCTGTGGTATCGTTTTGCGGGGAGGTGCAGTAGCTCACATGCAACCAAGGCGGAGATCGGCTTGGGGACGTCTAGGATGAAAATGCTGAGACAGCTGTGGAAAGTGGAATTTGGGGTTATTCTCGCGAGTTAAGCTCGGTGAAGAAACATTCAAGTCTTCGAGGATCAGCGCATGCCCTAAGATACCGGTACAAGTACAAGTGTTGTCCGGCACTCATCAACCATGTAAAGAGGTGAAGATTTCGGTATCAACCACCACTAATGGGAACTGAGAAAAGTGAGCTTAGAATATAAACCTGCAGCCTCCTGATGAACGGCATTGAGAAAGCTTGATATGAGCTGATCCTGGTTGAAACAAAATATATTAGAGTTAGAGAACTTGATCAGTGCTGGGCACCTTCAGGCGACGAGCGTTGTGTGACGGAAAGCTCCCCGAAGATCCGGGTTCGTGAGGCTCCTGACCTGATGGCAAGCAGTCGACGGAAAGATTTTCGGACCGATAGGTGTCGCGGGACGAAGACGAGAGTACGTCAAGTACAATTCTGGGAAGCCAAGCGGGACGTGTGTACAGCTACCCAACAATAGTGCTCGGCACCAGCATCTCCGTCCGTCTGCAGGATACATCCGGTATATGGAAGGATGCGGCCAGTCAACTACCGGAGCTGCGCGGTCTAGCCTAGCCAACTAGTCAAGAACTCAAGGGGCGGTTTTCTTGGACATCAAAGAGATCGACACCAAGAACAAACAGAGGCCTGCTTGTTGCTGAAGGTGTTTACCCCTGAGCCCTACGAAATGGTTGGAAAGAAACCCATTGTGCGAAAACTGAACTCAGGATTCGGCTGGCGGTCAAGTCCCTGCCACGGCATGCCTGAAAAATGTGCTTTTTAGCCTCGGCTCCGGATTTCCGGGAGTCAACAAGATGATACTGAGATTTGATCCCATCTTTCGGTGAACAGCAGTGAACAACTAAGATGAGATGCAACATCATCACATATGACTCCGGAGTAGAAATGCCTGTGAGCCTCACGGTAGAGGTTACACCACAGTGACTGAATGGTTTTTTAGAACTTGGTTGCTTCTGACGAAACTTTTGTTGGTATCAATGTGAACGACACGGGCGGGAAGAGGCGACGAAGTTGAGTTGAACTCGGGAGACGATCGTCCGTTAACTGCCAAGGATCGCCGACCGTTAGGGACCAGAGCCCGATCGTGCAGGGGACTGGGGTGGGTGAGGTTTGCGGGGTGCAGGGGGTTCCTGGTTTTGCTACTGCGAAGCGAACGGCACCTTCAACGTTCTCCAGTTCCTGAGAACAGCAGCCTCGGCCGCATCATGATCCCGCAGTTATATGAAGGTTGTTTGAGACGTCAGAAACAGCAGGAGTTGTAATCTTAGAGGCAGGTGAGCCCTCGATCTCGGGTAACTTGTTTGCATGTTCTAGCGACCCGGCACACAGTCTCGATATTGACAGGCTAGGATGTAGCTAGCTGACAATTATGGTTGCGATAGGAAGCCCAGCCAGACAAGATCAACGTCACTGTAGATTTGTGAGCTGTGATTGGCGCGGCAAACAGCAGATATTGCGACCCTCAGGCTGTCGCGGAGTTAGCGAATCTGTGTGTTTACATTGACGCACACCTCCAGCCCGAGGATCTCGACAAAGAATATGGAATAAAGCGTCAGTATATGCACTGAAGGCGGCTCAAGAGGTCCAACGAGCAGTCACGTTGCGTGACATCGGGCTTGTGACCCTGCCCCCAGAAGCAATTGCCGTGGGTTAGAGCTTAAGTTGGGACTGTATAGGGGTAAAGAAGCATCCAATACGCCCCTCATATATCAGGTCCCTGTCAATGGACGTCAGTTCCTGAATCAGCGTTGGAGCTTGATTTCGTGGTACCGAATAAGAACGAGGACTGGGTTGGCCGTGATCCTCGCTCTGAACTGAAGGGTAAATTTGGAAAGGAGTCTTCAAAGTTTTGGTGAAATTTGACGTCAGTAGAGAACCATAGTCAGAAGTTGGAAGATTTATACATACCATTGACAAACAACCCCATAAGTCAGGTGTCTTGGAACGCCGCCGGTGTGGAGAGCAGCGGGTTGTGGATGGCGGGCCCTGAAGCCGTCGGTTGCGGAGATGGTACTGTGGGGCCACCGTTACATACAGGGATCAAGGGCGAAATTCCATCCCCTTTTTCAATTTGTTGACCTCCACTGAATAACCGAAACTCTCCAAGAAGACGGAAAGGAATATGGGACGAACGGGGCAGGAACAAGCTGTAACTGGGAACATTATCCATTCTGCTTCGGGCAATAGCCAGAGCAGAGAACGGGAGTCCCAAGGTAGTATTCACATCAGCTGCGGTTACCTGTATCGATCGTTCGTCTCCACCATCCTTCCCGGAGCTCTTTCCCACTTCTCCAACCCCACTCATCCTTCACCTCACCGGCATCACCCCCTCCCCGCGCAAACTGCGGGCATCGTGCCTTCTCAAATGGCCAGCGGTCAACAGGATTGAGGTGCAGGTGCTACCTTCTTTTGTGGGCATTGACCATCATGATATCCCTGTTGCCTCCAAGCCCTCGACATCATCCTTGGTCGTATTCGCCTTTGTGATAGCTCATGGCTCGGTAAACTTACACGCCCCCCCCCTCTTCTCTTCCAAAAGGGCAGGGTAGTTAGGTAGTAGATCTAGATGGACGAGCAGGGTGAATGTGAGTTATCTCATACCTCTCACCCATACCCGGCTGCTTACCCGCACGCCTCCTCGTTTCTGGACCCCCTTAGCTTTCTCCGTTCTGCACCCGGGGGGCTACCCAGACTAGACCTCGCATCCGGGGTAGTGCTCCATCATCTTGCTTGACAAGCCAGTCCCTAGCCAATTACTCGTCCCATATTTGCGCTCCCTCTCTACCAAACTCCCCGATCCCCAGTTTATTGTGCCTGTGCTACGCTGTCTGCGGGGGCGGCTCAGGTTGATGCACCCCAGATTTGATCAACTAACTCGCCTACCAGCCTAGCCATAAGTCTTCCAGCTGTTTTGTCAAGCCGTCCTTCCTTGACATCAAAGTATTCAAAGCGAGACCTGAGGCGCGTCATCAACGAGGCCGCCTCCATGTGCTGACAGTAGACACATCCACCAATATCCGGATCAACATCGCCTCATATCTTCTCTCGGCACAATCTTGACACCTACACTGATCCGGGAGGAGAAATGCTGAGCAGGGCAGCCTGGAGGCGGCACTTAGAAAACCAGTCGATCTCCACTTCCGCAGACTGACAGGAATGATGGCTCAAGCTTACGATCCTGGAGCGGTGGCAGCGATGCCTCGAATGCACCCCCCGGCCATGTCACGACCTCAGGTCAGTATTGAACGACTGCCTACACGACGTCTGAGTAACGAACCACGGGAGTCAATGAACTGCAAGTCATGTCGAAAGCGCAAGGTATGTAAGACAGCATCTCGCAGGGTAGCGACTCAAAGTTCAGAGATTGATCATGGATGGATGAACACCAGATAAAATGCAACCGCCTGCGGCCTGCCTGTGAAGCGTGCCAGGTCTTTCAGTGTCCTTGCGTCTATGGTAGGTTTATCAGCTCGTCTGGTGCGCCACCGTACATTGATATGTTACTTATGCGCTTTCGCAGATGCTGTTCCGAAAAAAAGAGGCCCCAAAACAGATGTTTTAGAAGCGTTATTGAAACGGGTCGATGGACTCGAGGCGCGATTAAAGGAGAAGAAAGCAGATCCTGAAGCCTCAGCTTCAGACAATCAACCCGCAAGCGTGTCTGACGAATCAGTGTCCCCGGCAGCAACATCGGGTACGAAGGCAGAGGACAAGCCAGAGCAACCAGCAGGCCCAAATGAAGTTGGTCGGGAGTGTGAGGAGTCAACATTATTTTCGCCTATGGATGCCAGGTATGTTCTTGATGACCCCAGTAACACTTCATTGTCTGCAGAGATTTTGACAAGCTTGCATGGGACCAGCCCACCATCTCCTGAGGTTCAGCCAGATGCTCTTCTCGACACGTACTTCAGCCGTTTTCATGACAAGCCGTTTCATATTCTGGACGAATCCACACTGAGACAACGCCGACAGCTTAACCAAGCGCCTGACTATCTAATACATGCCATATTCGCGGTTGCGGCGAGGTGAGTGTCATCTTTACAAGTGCCATTTCTGATCGCAATATTGACTGACATTTATCAAGGTACACCCCTCATCCGAGTGGCTATCAATCGGCTGTGAAACTCAGCGAGGGCTATGCCACTAGATCCAGGTTGGAGATTGATACGGACGAGCCATCAGTTGATGCCCTGCAAGCGCTGGTGCTACTTGTCACTGCTTTCACTGCCGCTGGGAAAGGCAAGAGAGCGTACATGCTGCTAAGTACGTGTTGGTTTAGTGACGGTGTTGTAGAGGTGAAGGTTAACAATCACCAGCAAGTGCGATTGGGATGGCAATAGCCCTTGAACTACACAGAGAATTGGACGTTACCGCAAGAGTTACGCCAACCGAGCGTGAGACACGACGACGACTATTCTGGAGCTGCTATCTACTCGACAGATTCATGGCTTGTGGGTCGAAACGCCCTTCCCTAATTGCAGACAGAGCTATCATTTTGAGGCTTCCATCGCGGTCACCCATTCCCGGGTCATTACCAGCCGATGGCGACTTTTTCCAAAGCTATACAAACTTGCAGTATCTACAAGGCACAGGAAAGAAGGCGCAAGGAAGCAGCGGGATGCTCATCGACATTTGTCGCATATTGGGAACGACCAATCAATACCTTGCAGCTGGAGGCGTGAAGGGTGATTCGCATTTTCCCTGGCACTCCCTGTCCAATCTATCCAAAATCCGGCAAGACCTGGATGTTTGGGCATCGGGGACAGAAGATGTCTTCTCCAGCCTGGATGCGCTATTTGGCCAGCCAGACTCTACCGTGCTTGTCTTGAGCAAGCTTGTTTATCATCTGATTCATTGCTTGATATATCGACCATTTCTCCCAATCGACTTATCAGAGCTTGCGGGAACAGGGCAACACCAGTCGTGGCAGATCGAGGCGACCAACATGTGCTTCCTGCATGCGAATGCTATTGCCGAGCTGGTAGAGGTTGGGAAGCGAACAGCATCCATTGAATGGCCAGCATTTGTCGGATTCTGCGTTTCCACAGCTGGTACAGTCCACATCCACGGCGCACATTACGGCAGAATTGGAAATACAGGAGAGATGAATGTGTTTAGTTCATCAGCAGAGTTCCTCTCGAGGGAGATGCAGCAGCTGAGCGAGCTACGATACGCCTGGGCAAGTGTCCAGCACCAACGGGAGACACTCCAGCGGATGTATAACGCCCACTCCGGCCTTGTCAAAAGCCATACCAACAATGCCATACGGCAGTCACCAGTGTTTCACTTGGAGGACTTCTTCGATCGCTACTCGAGTGCCTCAGGGTCTGGGGGCCAGGTATTCAGCTTTGATGCTGCCAATCTGAGTCTTTCGGATGTGGTTGTTGACTTCACTGCCGATGCATATACGGGTCAAGATCTATATGCACCACGTTTCCACGCCGGCGACCCAGGGCCATCTCGACCGAACCTCAAAAGGAAGAACACGGCCCCATCCGGAAGGAAGAGGCCGGATCTTCGAAATCTGCTATCTTTGAATAGCAATTTGAAAAACTCAACCACGCCCTCAAGTGCACATCGGCATTCTTTCTCGGCAGCGCAGCAATCACCGAATATATTACACACGCCACATTCGCTTCCAGGAGGGTTCCATGGCTTGCATGAGCAAAGCTCGCCCCACGGAATGGGTGGATTTAACCTTGGAGGGGGACACCCAGGTGAACTTCCTGCTGGACTAGGCAGCATGTCAAGTGACTTATTCAGTCCGTCATTCAACTTTTCGGGGTATCGAAACCCAGCGACACCGGGCACGGGCGGCTCACACCAAAGCTTTGATCCTATGTTTGGCGAGCTCCCTACCAATACGTTTTCAACACCTACGCCATGGCACGGCGAAGAATCAGGGAACGGGAAAGGGGCTATGGTGACAAGTCCGAGTGGGATTACGCCAAGCGAAAGTGTAGGAACAGCAGGGACGGCAGGAGATGAAAAGGACCCTTTTCTTAGTCTCCTTGAGCAGTTGGCTGAGAATGAGTCGATGATGGGCACTGGCAATGATCTCGACTTTTTCCTGGCTGGGGCACCAAATACCGGTTAGACTTTTTGTATTGGATTCTGTTTATTCGACTGTTATGTCAAATGTTGTTGCAATGACCGGGAAAGATACCCCCTTCGATACAAATGAGCACAGGCGGCGACCAGGTCGTTTTTGGAGTTGTGAACAGGGACGGTTTTACCCGGCGATAAGGGATCAGCTGATTGTTATTAGTGAGGTCATGATACGGTTGGAGTTCTTTGTTGTGGTGTTTTGCGGGTGGACTTTTCTGGAAAAGGGGCGGCAAAAATATCAAGGGGCCAGGCTGACCAGTGGTTCTCGTAGGTCATATATCTGGTCACTGTGTTTGTATAAATATCTCTATTTTTGAAGGCCTATTAGCGAGGAGTTTGTGTCAAAGAAACGATACCTCCCGCGTTCATAATCGCAAACACTTACAACATCCCCTGGCCCTGGTCCCTGGAGAAACACCTATTGATCCACACGAGACGTCATTGGTGGCAGGAATGGAAGAGTACTTGAAACTTCGCTTTGTTTCTTTGGTTTCTCAGCAACCTTTTAAGGCAACCGGCACTTTTGAGCCAGCAGGCAGATTTCGAAAGACTTTCAGGCACCAATTGCAGAGCCAATTGGCATCCGGAGGAAGCGAGTTTGTATCCCCTTCCCGGCCTGTCACCGAGCATCTGCAGTCTTGTGATGGGCACAAGACCCCTTATCACCGTCGTTCAAAGATCCAGCTGCCCTTCCAAACTTTTGCAATGGAGGGGGATCGCCACCACCGACAGGCAAAGACAAGCAATTGAACGATGGCGTCGTGCTTCCCATGTCTCGGCAAGGAAATGTGGGGGTGGTTCAATGTGTCACAGGGCTCTGCCAAGGCGCCAAATCAACGCTTGAGCCGGGGCGTCGGGGCTTGCCAGCCGAGCGAGCGAGGGATACAGGAGCGCTGATTGGACCACGTGCTGCCAGGTTAGTAGGTGGGCTATGTCATCGCTGGGCGACGGCAGACACCCGACGACTTCCCTCGGGCATCGCGCCGGCATGGTCGGTGGGGCGGCAGGGAAGAAAAAGACAAGAAAAAAAAAGCCACAGACATCCTTGAGAGGGATCGAGGATACGCAGTAAGCCTTTATAGGATAGAGCCCATTGCATGATGCAAGTATATCACCACAAGTTGCTCCTCCAAAGGAGGGGTGCGAAAAATTCCCTCTCCGCTTTTCGCGGGAACACAGCAAAAGAGTCGGCTGCGGACCAGCTTAAGCGAGGAAGTACGGAGTAGCCTCATGGATTTAAGCTTTGGCATCGTCCAGTGAAGTGAAAAGAAAAAGCTGGGGCAGAGTGGGCAGAGAGCGGGCGAAGTGGGCAGTGCTCGCATCACGGCACATCTCGTATGAGGTGTCGACACTATGATCAGAAAAGCGAGAGAAAGAGCAGCGGTGAGCTGTGGAGTGTAGCGAAAAATCTGGGCATAACAATGGGGCTTTTCCCTACGGATACTTATTACACTTTTGAGGGGATCGGATCCATTCGCGTGCACAGGAAAAAAATATCGATAATCATTATTATTATTATTGAATGATATAAGCAGGTTTTCTCTCCCGACCTCCGACCTCCGCCCTCCTTCGCCTCCGCACTTTTTTGTTGCTTCTTCCCGAGTCTTTTGAGCTTTTTCTTTTGCACGGGATCAGTAGTTTCCTCTTCACACCGAAGCCCTTTTCTGACAATTTTTGTCCAGCTTGATGTCATTGGCCAAGAAGGCACGGCATTGGCTTCTAAAACTTTAAAGATAACCTCACCCGTCCATCCATACAACTGCAGCTTGGAAGCAGGGTTCTATCCCACCCAATCCCGGCGATATATAGCATCGCGACTCATGGCCCTGCAACACACCACGCGGTGATTCATTTCACCCTGCCAGGGGAACACGAAGGGCTGCTCCTCACACTTGAAAGACCCGGGTTTGGGGGGATACAAGATCCATCAGACGGTTAGAGTACGGTCTGTTCCACCATCACACACAGCAAGCATTCCGCCGCTTCTCATACCCGTCACTTACACCCACACATCCACAACCCGGCTCACACGACGACGGCCGCAAGTTGCTACACGGACTCCTTTCTTGGCAAGCCAGAACCGGCAACCTCTCGTCGTCCGCCATCCGATCTCCAGGAGAAGCTTTTCCGTTTCTTGGGGCTGTTACTCTCGTGTAGTGTATGGTGTAAGCTTGTGTCAAGCAAGCCAATCCAACGCCCTCCTTCACCATACAGCAACACAACCGCGGGAAACGGATTCGAGATGGCGGATAGGGTTGTACGGCAACACCAACGATTCAACAAGAACATAGTGCTGCTGTCAACACCGCCGAGAAGGAAACGATAGTTCTGTTGCTGCTGCTGCCCTGTCCCTTTTTTTCGTTTTTTTCGTCTTCCCCCCCGGTTCCAACTGCATCGATTTCTTGGCAGTTGTTTTGAAAAAAGACATGGAGAGGATATCAATATCAACAACAACCATATCGACGACACAGTAAACGGCCTTTCGACACCAAACGTGCGTGTATCTGCACGCGCGCAGAGAGGCGCAAATACCGGAGCCTCTCCCTCTTTCTCAACGACGAGGAGCGGCTTTTTTTCTGAACTATACATATTCAACTATAACCTCCCCGAACCCACCGTCTGACTTGGAATAGATCGCTACCCGCCGCCCAACATGTCGATACCTTGTGGTCATGGCCAGGTTTGCTCCAGACAGGACAACAGCACAAAAACAGTGCAGACGACAGATTATGAACAAGTCGATAGGGGGCCGGCCGTGATGGCGGTGACGGCGGCAACGCTGATACTTTCCTCGGTGTTTGTTGCTGCGCGGATGGTCTCGCGCATCGGCATTGTCAGGAGGTTCGGGGCTGATGACTTCATCATGGTGCTGGCGTGGCTCACCACGCTGTTTTTGAGCCTGAGCATCATCTTTGGGACGAAGAGGGGGCTGGGGAGGCATGAGAGCAATATTGAGGACTGGGAGATGCCTGCGTTGAGGATGTGCGAATACGTGTTCAGCGTTCTTTATGTAAGTGCTCTTCTCGGGTAAACACAAGGGGCGGAGGAGTTGCTAACATGATGACAGAACCCAGCGCTCATGGCGACAAAGTCCTCGGTTTTGGTATTTTATTTAAGGCTGGCCAAGAACACGCAAAAGATCTTGAGAATGGCTTCGTGGGGCGTGTTGGGGGTGGTGAACTTGGCAGGGGTGATACTCACGTTTATGAATATCTTCCAGTGTAACCCCGTTGCGGCGGCTTGGGACGTCAACGTCAGCGCGATCAAGTGTATACCGCTGCTCACCGAGTTCATTTGTTCGGCCCCTGTTAACGTCACGACCGATCTCGCGATTCTGGCGCTCCCGATTCCCGTCCTGACAAGCATGAGACTGCCACCGAGACAGAAGGTCATCCTGATATTGACGTTCTCGCTTGGTATCTTCGTCACCATTGTGGATGTCGTCAGGATATATTACTTGCAAAAAGCTATCGATGTCACGGCGTTGGGCTCCTCGTCGAATAGGGATACGATGTATGGGCAAAGTCCGTCGTTTTCATGGAACGCGTCGCTGTCGTTGATGTGGTCGGCTGTGGAGGTCAACGTGGGGATTACGTGCGCTTGCATCCCGACACTGAAGCCGCTGATTATTAGGATCCTGCCGGCTATGTTGTATGATCCAAACGCCACGAGGCGGAGCAGCACACTCACCGGGGATGAGCCTTCGCCCTTCAAGAATGCGCATGCCAACAATGCGCCACGGCAAAATGAGAATGGTGTTGATGGTGAGCAGCCGAATGCTGGGGCGCCTCTCGATGATATTGCGAACCCTTCACCCTTCACGCAAACGGAACCGCCAGCGTTTGTGATCACCCCTCCACAAGAGCGGTCGTCGGAAGAGATCTCTATTAGAGAATTCTTGGCCGGTCCCGCTGGTTTTGGAGGACCGTCACCCCGAAGAGTCTCGATGGCTTATAGTGTGAACCACGTCCGGCCTCCTCACCGCGACTCGGCTGCCACCGCGACGGCTGTGTACTTTGGCTTTGTCAACATGAATAAGCCAAAGAGCATGCTCAGAACCAGCGCAGCTGAGTCCTTCAAATACTGCACGATCGTCTGTATTCTTTTCTTCATCTGGGGATTCTCGTACGGCCTGCTCAACACGCTTAATAATGTTATTGCTGATGTGGCAGGAATGTCGACGGCACAAACACTGGGCCTGACCTCGATGTATTTTGGTGGTGGTTATTTCTTTGGACCGCTTCTCGTGGGGGAGTGGATCCTACGACACGACGAGCATCGCCGCTTACGAAAGCGAGGACGCCCCGGGATCGACGCGGTAGGAGGCTTCAAGACCACCTTCATCGTGGGACTGCTCATATATGGCACGGGCACTATCATGTTTTGGCCCGGAGCAGTCCTGACCGCTTATGGGGGGTTCATGGTAAGCTCTTTTGTCGTTGGGTTCGGGTTAGCAGTCCTCGAAACAGCCGCCAATCCATTCATGATTCTGTGCGGACCTCCAGAATACGGGGACCTTAGGCTTCTCCTGGCACAGGGTGTCCAAGCAATAGGCAGCGTTCTCTCCGGCTTGCTCGCGAATAAGGTCTTCTTTCGCACCCTCGAGGACCAAGATGAAGCCAACATACCGAAAGACACCATAAACCAAACTTTGATCGACGTCCAATGGACTTACCTCGGCGTCACGCTCCTATCGGTCCTTCTCGCCCTTTATTTTTACTACATGCCCCTGCCCGAGGTACCCGACAGCGAGCTGGCCGAGCTGGCCTCCAAGCTCCCCGTCGACCCCAAGAAACGCTCTCTGTGCGGCTTCAAGCTGAGAAACTGGACCATCTTCTTCGCGGTCCTGGCCCAGTGGTGCTACGTGGCCGGCCAAGAAAACGTGTCCATCTACTTCCACCACCTCCTCACCTCGTTCGTCTATCCCATCGAGGCAAGAGACGAGTACCGCGCGCCCGGCCTCCAGTTCTCGGCCCTGAACTACCTTCTCGTCGCTCACACCGCGTTCGCCCTCTCCCGTTTTGCGGCAGCTGGTATCGTCTATCTCTCTGTGAAGCACCCCAACCACCGCCTGCTCCCTAGCCCACGGACAATTCTCACTTTGTCTGTCTTCTTTTCCGCCGCTTTTGCGCTGATCTTTCTGCTCTTTCCCAGCACCGGCAACCCTAATCTGATTGCCATCCCACTCATGCTCTTCTTCTTTTCAGAAGGACCAATCTGGCCGTTGATTTTCTCGCTTGGGCTGCGCGGCCAGGGAGCGAGAACGAAGCGGGCGGCAGCCTGGCTCACTATGGGTGCGTCCGGGCCGATGTTTTGGCCGTTTGTGACGTATGCCATTAGCGATGGTGCTCGGGGGCTAAGCTATCAGCTTGCTGTCGGGATCCCGGTGGTGGCGCTGCTTTGCTTCAGTCTGCTGTACCCGGTGCTGCTGGGGCTGGTCAAGGACGGGAGGACAATGTCTGATTTTGTTGTGAGGTGGGATACGGAAGAGAAGACTGCTGCTGCTGCGGAAGAGACTAATAGGAGGGAGGGGGGGTTGCTTGATAAGATGAAGGGGTTACGCAGAGCCCCGGTGAGGGAGAGGCCAGAGGTGGAGTGCTGCGAGGAGAGCGCGAGGAGGGAAAGTGGTGATGAGGAGAAAATGAAGGAAAAGGAAAAGGAGGAGAACTCGGGGATGTCATCGGGGGAAGGGACTGTAGTTGCAGCAGCAGGAGGGGGGGAGCCGGGGAAAGCAACGGCTGCAGGGAGGTCGAGGACGGGGTCATCAGCGTCGATACCACCGTGGGAGAGGAATATTCCCGGGCTGGATATGACGATTTTAAAGGATTGAAACTGAGGGAGGATTAATTGCATCGGGTTGATTTTGCGGCATGCATTTGCGCTCGCTTTTTTGATAACATGGCATGGCATTGCATTGGCTTGAAGATGTGGTTGATATAAAGGGGATCTATCTCACGATGGTAATGACATGGCATTAATGGCTGAAGAAAAAAGGAGGCGTTGGACATTTGCGGTCGTTTTAACTAGGGAGCATTTGGTTATTATGCTAATGTGTTGAGATGGCAAGAGATTTCCAGAGATGGTTTCCAGAAGGACCTTGGGTTGATCGGGACGGATAGTATGTACCTTGAGAAATGATACCCTATTTGGATTTGTGGGAAAGTTGATCGCTTTGCGTTGGAACCGTAGGGAATGAAGCGTGCAGTAGTGGTAATAGCAGTGTTTTCGAGAATGAATTGACTCTCCTTGTTGGCGAATTCGTCTATTGGAAGTTAGTGCCTTGCATCGCCCAGTCTCCAGGCATCCCACCTCCCTGACGCAGCAGAACATCACACCACACATGCATGCATATCCTCAAGACCACTACCTCTTGTTTTTACAAAAAGTTTATCCATTTGAAAATTAGACGCTTGCAAAAAAAGAAGAAGAAAAAACCGCAAACATCCTACCAACGAACTGCTTCATGCTATACCATATAATGTCTTTTCCCATTTCCCCAAAAACGCCCGCTTCTTGTCTTTCTCTTTGGAAACTTTTATGGTATCCTGTTCTCCCTCTCCCCCTCTCTTTCTTTTTTGAATGCCCCCCAAAAATGCTCGATGCAAAGCTATATGCAAAATACTTTTTACATCCCTTCCACCCTTTACTCCTGCTCCTGAATGACAACGCCCCAAGGATGCTGCTCGTTGCCGTACATGATGTCCCCGACAAAGCCCTTGAGCTTGGCCGTGTACATGCCAATCTTGCCCTCCTTACCCATGGGGATCTTGACGTCGACGCCGCGGTGGTGGATCTGCGAGATGGGACAGATGAAGAACTGTTTTGTTGAAAACTCTTGTTAGTTTACGCCCAAACCATTGAAAATTGAAGGTGTGAGGAAGGAACAAACACATACCGCAGTACCGGCCGCAAAAGCCTCCACAATCCTTCCTTCCCTGTCGGCCTCGAGCACCTCATCGATGGTGTACTTTCTCTCCACAACCTCCACCTCGCCCGCCAGTCTTTCTCTGGCGAGCTGAACCACACTCCTTCTCGTCACGCCGTCCAGAATCAACTTGTCATCCAGCGGCGCCGTCACGAGCTGCGTCTGACCCTCCTTTGTCCTCCAGACCATGAAGAAGTTACTCGCGCCCGCCTCGGTGCAGTACCCCTCGGGTCCATACAGCCAAAGGATCTGGCCGAAACCTCTACTCCTCGCCTCGGCGGTAGCCAACAAACTAGGGCCGTAGTTCGCACCAACCTTGGCATAGCCGAATCCGCCAACCCACGCGCGGATCATGTCCTCGGGGTTGGTGTGCAGCTTCATACCGCCCTCGGGCAGATCCATTCTGGGCATAAAGCTGGCAGTGATGAACAGCAGCGCCTGCTTGGGAGCCTGAACACCGAGCTGAGGCTGGGTACCAATCACGGCGGGGCGGATATACAGGAAGGAACCAGCCCTCTCCTTGGGAAGCCACTTTGGCCCATCAACCGACATCAGAATCTCGATGAGTTTCTCGAGCTCCTTGGGATCGAACCCAGGAAGGGAAATGCGGAGGGTGGACATGAGCATGCGCTCGGCGTTGCAGTCGGGGCGGAAGAGGCGGAGCTTGCCGTCGTAGCCGCGGAAGGCCTTGAGGCCCTCGAAGCACTCGGTAGCGTAGTGGAGGACGGAGGCGGTGGGCATGAGAGAGAGGGGACCGTAGGGCTTGAGTTCGGGGTTAGCCCAGCCCTTGTCGACGGTCCAGGAGACCGTGATCATGTGGTCGGTGCAGATGGTCTCGTTACCAGAGTTGGCCTCGGCTTCGGTGGGGACGGCGCGGGCATTGGGGTCGGCGCGGGTGATGACGGTCTTGGAGGCGTCGAGGGCAGGAAGAGAAGAAACGGCATGGCCGTTGGTGCCGTTGCTGTGGCCGTTGAGAGCGGGCTCCTCGGCTATTCTGTTGTCGAGGGCGGTGACGGTGAGATCCTCCGCGGGGCGCTTCTGAGGGACGGTCATTTTGCTGATGTGTCTATTCGGGAAGAGGGAGGGATGTTGGCGGGGTGACTTGGATCACAGAGAACAAAGAGTGGTGTTGTCCTTTAAGGCGGGAGGACAGGAGATGACAGGTGAGTCAGGAAGAACTCGGCCGGTATACAGTCACAATGGAAGGTGGAAGAAGCCAGTTAACGATGGCCAGGTGGACGTAAGAGAGTGGACAGAGGTATTCTTAAATCCTTTAAGGTTGGGTTTGTTTGAGCTAGTGGCGGATGGTCCAGGGTATCTTTTCTTATCATGGTCTCGTGTGACCAATTATCCAATGGAGCCTCAACCCGGCTTGATATCCACATGGTCAAGCGGAAGGCGTGGAACAGCAAACAGGAAAAGCTGCGCGGGCTCCGAGCGCCGGCTTGGCTATCAGATCGGGGATCCAGTGCCGAAGCCTCTTCGCCGTTGAATGCCGGGCCTGGCCGTGACATTTCGACACGGCTCTGATAAATACTTTGGGCCTCGTCGACATTCTCAGGGTCGGCTCCATGAAACCCGGCACCTCGGCTCCTCGAAACGACAACCTGCAGATGCGCGTCACACCGATCATTTGGGTAAAACCCCGTCCCTTCCGACCACCGGAGGTTCAAAGGCACGGCCCAGGGGCGAGAGTCGGCGTTGGGAGGAAACGGCTCCCTGACTCATTGGAGGGGGTGGACACGCAGTGCCAAAGGGACGAGCAAATGAGTCGCAAAGGGGTGGAACTTGGGCCGAATCTCGGATTGCTACATCAGATCCATTCAGTACGTCACGCCCTTGAGATGAATTGATGCATAGATTGCGTCAATGGCAAGGGGAAAAAGACCGATACAACGCGTTGGCAAGCGGTGATCATAATGGTGTTGCAACCGAAGCTGTGGAATTTTTTGACACTTTTGGCGGAACTTGTCCAAGAAAACCAATTGGACCGAGGGCAGCCGCTAATATGCGCGCACCTGGGGTAATTATCGATCAGATCTAAGCCCCATCGGCCAATCAAAGCCCTGTCGCAAAGGTCTCATGGCCCAAACTCCCATGCAGTGCGGGGTGGTAAACCTGTAACACCGCGGGGTAAAAGCACTGACCTCCCACCAACTCCAAACCCTCCCACTCTTCCGCCGTCAGCCTCCCCCATCTCCCCCATGCTGTTGGCACAGCCCGGACCCCCTCGCGTGTTTTAATCGGCCGGCATATCTCTCGGTTCCGTCCGTGTGACCCGACCATGATCGGATCGGATCTCCTTTTCATAAACACTCTTCGGGATGTTCGGATCCCACTCATCAAGTGGACAACCACGACCATCTATGCGTTGGGAGGTTGGTTTGTATTGTCATGACGTGAGGATATTCAACTCGAATAGCACAAAGATGTCTCTGCGTATCTGAGCATTCGTCTGCTCACCTTGCCCTGGACTAGCAGCCTCTCGGATTGGACCCGGCGCCAATGCATCGTCATCCTATCTGTCTGCCAATCTCAGCGGTCCCAGGTCAACATGAGACAGACCCATCCAGCAGGAACAACCACCCGCACGACATTGACACGCTGTCGAGGCCAGCTGTTGCCAACACACCTTCTCCCATGTTTAGCGCCGGTTGGCATCTGCCATGCCTCAGGTCCGGTAGTCCACACCTAGAGGAGCCGGGTGCCGAAACAAGGCAGTAAGTTTTCTGTGCTGTTCTCGATGACCTGTTGGGGGCAAAACTGGAGCTCTGCTTTCGTTCTCAATGGCCGGATCTTAGGTTTTTGATCTACGAGAACAGTAATGGCTACGCTAGAACGCCCTGTGAAGGCCAGTTTCATACAGCTCTTACCTGTTTCCCCAGCCACGGGTAAATGACCCTATCCCATCTAGTGCTGCCAGATGGCAGCACGGAAGCAGATTACTGCATGATGTGCGTCCTGCCGCCGTGATTGGATCCCCCGAAGCTCGCGATGTGGTGCCCTTGTCGCCCAACTCCATGCCTGAACTACATCAACCTCTAGATCGGCACATGTCTGTCTTGGTACTTTTGTTTAGGAAAGCAATTGTCTGCGGTACATAATACAATTATATTTGACTGCATTTGCAAGCAACTTCTTCATGGTGTTGTGTTGCATCAACCTACCTTTTCCTTATTTATTCTGCCCCTGAACCCCCGAGCTCCACCATCATGTCGAACGATATCAAAGAGACAAAGAATAGGGCCGAGGGGCTGCGCCGGGCTCAGAGAAAGGATTCGTTAACATCGGTCCACTCTGTCCTCTCTTGGACTGGCCTTCAGACCAAAATTGGCCCCAAAGGGGCACTATCAAACTCATCCTCGTCGTCGACAAGCACATCATCAACGGCCACTCAGCAAACAAGTACTCCAGCACCGATTCCCTCCAAGCCAACACGGCGGCATAGTCACAGTTTTGGCACTAGCTGGGATAGCAACAGCAAAGATAACAGCGCCAAGAAGAAGGCTCGTCCAGCATCAATGTCACGAAAGCTTTCGTTTACTGGCTTCATGGGCCTTGAGGACATTGCCGCTGCTAAGGCAAGGCACGCAAAGCTGAATCTATCGGCTGCTGCTGACCCGAAGAGATCAGAGGAGTCTACCAAATCTGGTAGCAAGAATGGTTCTTCGGAGAAGGTCAACAAGACGGCTCCCGAGGCCGCAAAGAGGCTCAGTCAAGCCTCGACTCTAGTGGGCAGTGTAGTGAGATCAAAGTGAGTATGTCTGTAGCTTTCAAGACAGCGTTCAATACTGATACACGAGATAGATCACCTCCTCCGCCCGCCTCAGCTATTGTCCCCAAGTCCATTCTTCGGGTCTCGAGTCCAGATGGCAGTGTTCGGCGCCCTCGCTTTCTCGACCCTCCGGGTCCAGGAGAACAGCCGCACAGCCCCAGTCTCGGCGCCGCTCTATTATCACCCTTACCATCATCCCCCTCAACATCATCAGAGCAACAAGCACAGTCAAAACCACCTCTGTCCCCTCCCCTCACCCCCTTGCTCGACTCACCCCCCGCTTCCCCCTTGCTCGCTCCATCAAGAACTATGTCCCCTTCCACCGTCCGCTTCGCCAAAGCAACCGTTCACCGCGTCGAAGTTGGCCCGGGTCGCCGGTTCCTACCAGTGAAACGCAAGTCCAAATCCACGATAGCCTACCTCTCCCCTATCGATCCCGGGCCACAAAAGACGGTCTCCAAGACCGTGCTTAAAAGCGCCACGAAGCTGAAAAGGCATCAGGAGAACCAAAAGGCGATGAGGCGGTACTGGATGCAGACAGAAGAGGAGGAGAAGCAGTTGAGGGCGGAGGCGGAGGCGAGAGCCAAGGAGGAGGCAGAACGGTACAGAAATGAACCGAGTAGTCCAGTCCAAGTTACCAAGATCTCCGGGGTGGGGAGTATGGCGGAGGTGATGGCCGAGGGGCAGTTGGATAAGAGACTACAGGCGATTGATGGGTTGCCAAGTCTGGATACTTTATCTGGAGCTGGATTGGATAAACTTGACGAAGAGAGCGAAGAGGGAGACGACGAGGATAGCTCGTCTGATAGTGACGACTCTGAAGCTGGGGCGAGCTGTGTAGAGGAGGTCGTCATCACCGAGGTGATCGACTTGACACAGCCCCTCGAAGATGACGACGACGACGACAAAACAATCGTCGGCCTCCCCAAAACAACGTCGGTATCCGTAAAGGAAGTTCCAGCAGAACCCTCCGCCACCGTCGAGGGCCAAACCACCACCGAGTGCTCGACCCCTCCCCTCACCCCATCCCCCCCTCTGAATCCCTCAAGACCAAACACCCAGTCGTTCTCCGCCCTCCACGCCCAGCTCCTCTCCTCGGAAAAAGAAGCCGCCGCGCTCCGCGCCCGCCGCGCCGCCGAAAAAGTCCACCAGTCCATCCTCGACGACGAGGCCAAGAACGCCAACGGCCCCAAGCCCATCATCTCGGTCCACCTCGCCAGCCATCAAACCCTCAAATCGCCAGGATTTCCTCCCCAGCTGAGAACACCCAGCCCAACGACCAGCGACAAGGAGGGGGGCAGCAGGAGGGCGCTGAGCCACACCCGCTCAACCGCTGATCTCAGGACGTTCAAGTTGCCAGAACCCGGGAATGGAAACGCCATGGCGAGCGCGATGGCGGTGGGGAATGGGATTGTCAGGTCGACGAGTCCGAACAATAGCCTGCAGCTGTCACGGGGAAGGAGGGAGAGGAGTCGAGTTAGGGAGAGGGAGAGGGGGTATATGCAGGTGAAGAAGGAGGTTGTGGTGTAGAATCAAATTCGACGAGAAAAAATGGGGTGTGTGTTGTCAGGGGGTTGCATGAGGTTGGTGTTTTGCGGTTGACTTTTTGCAGTGTGGCATTTACAGCAGCGAGCGAGTCTTTTGTTTGGTGCTTTTACCTTTTTACTATTTCCTTTTGTAACAACAAGCAGCATCATATGGCATATCTCATCTCCACAGCCAGTAGTAAGTAGCATTATGGTTTTCGGACGACTTTATGAATCACGGGTATCTATCATAGGGACACAAATCAACTTGAGGGTAAGGAGTACATAGACAGGCAGGTAGCAAAAATAACAAGTTGTTGAATCTGCGTTTGCTTCCGCTTTGCTCAATACAAAACTGATGTGGCTTGCTATAAACGTGTGGAGTAAAATGCCAACAGGATATCTCAGCTTCCAATTCCGACCAGGCCAAAAGTCACATACCATGCTGCCATGAAACGCCATACACCTTTCCTCCTTTCCTATCCATGCCGTTGTATGCTTCCTGACCACAGCCAATATGTATCCTCTTCCATCACATCAACCCACTCAACACCACCCTCCCCACATTCGCAACCTCACTCCTCGCCCCGCTCCTCGTCCCCTCCTCAAACTCCCTCACCACACCCTGCACCAACAGCTTCCTCACCTTCCCATCCGCCTTTGAAAACAACTCGGCCACACTTCCCCCGCAATGGTTCGGGCTTGGTAACAACCCCAATAACCGTGTATAAGTATCAATAAGCACATCACATAGCGTCGCAAACGTCTCGAAAAAGTCCGGATCGAATGGTAGTGATGGCGTGAGAAGATGAGTATACTCCTCCCCAGGCAGCAGATCAATTTCTGACCCGGCAAAATTCATGATCGAAGCCGGATGCGTAACATTCGCCGTTCCTGACCCTACTCCGGGATATGTAGTTGATGTATTCGTAATAGACGGTGTCAAAGCTAGACTCTCCAGCTGAGCAAGCTGCTGCTCTGCTAGAGAAGGTTCCGCCGAGGCAGCTACATTTGCCGTCGCAGCAGCTGCCGCCGCAGTAGTTGCGCTAGATGACCTCCTGGTTTTGGCCGGGCCGGCAGCGCGGCGGAACATTTGTGGTATTCTCGCTCGGGAAAGAGACGAGGACGAAGCCCCTGATTCGGAGTGGAGTTGCTGAAACGAGTCGAATTCTGTTAAGAGGGTGTTGAATGACTTGAGGAATTCCACCGCGTTGCTGCTGTTGAGGTCTATTACTGCTGGCAGGGAGATTCCTAGCAATAGATAGTTGGTGGCTCGGCGGGCGAGTTTGCGGGGGTCGAAGTAGGGCATGCGCTGGAGGTCGGGTTTGTCGAACAGTAGAGTGTTGAACCAGTAGATGCGGCCTTCGTGGCTGTTTAGAGGTAATGTTAGCTTTGAGCTCTGGAAATGTTACGACGATAAGAAAGAAAAGGGGCTTACGCCTTGCGCAGGTATTCCAACGTTGATATCCTTTTATTGGCCGTCTCTTGTATATGCTGGTGCACCACACTCAGCTCACTCGTCTGACTGCCTCCTCCACCTTGAAGAACAGGAGGTGGGGCCAGCTGGCCGTTTGTGGGTGTCGTGCGGCTAAGCATCTTGGAGAAGCCCTCAGGGGTCGAGGTGGGGGACAACAGCACGGCGTCGGTCTCTCTCGACAACTTGTTCACGGCCTGGGCGAGGGCAAAGTCGGGGAGCGGAGGGACGGGGTTGACGCTGCTGTCGGAGAAGAGTTGGAATGCCGGAGGTCTGGTTGGGGCGCCATTGGCCGACGACGACGACGAGTTTGCGCGGCGCTTGGGGGAGCTGGACGAGGTGAAGGAGAAGGAGGGCTTGCGACCAAATGAGGGCCTGCGATCGCGGCTCTTGTGGAGAACGTTGTGCCGGCGGGCTGGACTAGCCCCTGTGTCATCGGCGTCAACGCCCGAGCTCGTGGGACGGGAGAGGGACCGGATGGGTTTTCCCGGAGATTTCCTGGTGGGAGACAGCGACGAGGAGTCGTCGTGGCTATTGTTGGAGTTGGACGAGTGACCGCCGCCGCCAAACAGGGACGCGAAAAAGGGTGCGGCGGTCTGCGTCGGTGTGGCTCCCGAGCGCTGCATGTCTCACAGTCTCACTAGGTGCTGCCTCTTTCCTGGGGATATATGCGAAAACAACCTCTTTGGGCAAGGCACAAGGGCAACAACGCGCTGCCATTTGCTGCAGTGCTTTAGCGCCCTGGATGCGGCAGGAGCTGTTGGATATTGTAGCAGCCCTTGCCGCTGTACTGTAGGGATGTTCCGCTGACAGGGTTTGTAGGGTTACGCGACAGGGGCTGGTTGAATATCAGGAGATGGCGATGTTGTAGACGATTGATACACTGTAAACGAACAAAAGAAGAGACAAAAACAACGGGCGACGCCTCTTTAAACTATCAAAGCTATTGTACCAAGCAGAAAAAGAAACGGCCGGGAGAGTAAGGCGGCCGCATGTGTCCAGGGGGTCTCCATGCCGCTGATGCAGGTGACGACGAACGAGCACCCGCTTGAGGCACCATCTCGACCGTCGACTGTCAAATCCAGAGTCGCGGACTCGCCGCCGTCAGGGCATTGACTCCAACGGGGAATCGTCACAACAATATATCAGCCGCTAGTCCAAGGGGTCGCTGGCTCGAGCAGTTGAGAATCCGGGGAACCAGCGGTCGACCCTTCTGAAACATGGAAGGTGATGCCATCCTCTCCGTTTGCCAGCTCGCTTGGCGGAGATCATGGCTCGGTCCATGCCAGGGATTCCTGACCTTTTAGTGCCATGTATCTTTGTCACTTCCTGTTGTCCTCGGTGATGCTGAACTCGAGCAAGTTCATGTGAAGTGGACAGTGGCAGACACGTCGGGGACATAATAGCTGGTACTGCATTACAGGGTCGTAACTCTGATACAATAGAACAGGCATATGCACTATGTTTGAAGGTCTGTTAACTATCTTAAGGCCGTATGCCTGCTTTGCGGTGCCAGTTCTTGCCCGTGTCCACGGCGTGGCAGAAATAGGTGGAAGTCCCTGCATTAGATCGCTGCTGCACTTGTCAAAGGTGGGGGAGGGGCCAGCCGAGGAGGGGTGGAGGGGCAGGCGCTCATGCCCAAATTGGCCTTGCTGGGCAATTAAACATTTCCTGGCATCTTGGTAATACCGATGCCTCCCTCTCTCCTCACAACTTCTTGACTTCTTATGACTAGCAAAGCTTTTGGTTCCATTGATCAAGTCTGTAACACACTACTAGCTACAATTTTTGGAACTACAAACATCACTGTTGGTCAATATTGACACGTAAACACTTCCCAACAACTTACCCCTTTTGTGTCACCAACCATGAGCGCCACTGACCCCGTCAACCCTCCCGGCGAGCCAGCCCCTGAGCTCCTCGAGGGCCGCCTCTGGGTAGATGGCTGCTTTGATTTCTTCCACCACGGTTTGTACACCCATGATACCCTCCACCGTTCACTACTGATACCATAATACTAGGCCACGCTGGCGCCGTAGTCCAAGCCCGCCAGCTCGGCGACGAGCTCTACGTCGGTGTCCACTCAGACGAGGCCATCCTCGAGAACAAGGGCCCCACCGTCATGAACCTCAAGGAGCGCGTCATGGCCACCGATGCCTGCCGCTGGGTGACCAAGTCCATCCCCTACGCTCCCTACGTAACCCAGCTGGACTGGATCACCCACTACGGCTGCAAGTACGTCGTCCACGGCGATGACATCACCTCTGACAGCAGCGGTGAGGATTGCTACCGCTTTGTCAAGGCGGCGGATCGCTTCAAGGTCGTGAAGAGGACGCCGAGTATTTCCACTACTGATCTGGTTGGAAGGATGCTGCTTTGCCAGAGGGGTCATTTCATCAAGTCCCTGCAGAAGATGTTGGAGGGGGTAGACGGCCCGGGGACGGAGGAGGAGAGGAAGAAGGAAGGCCAGGCCATGAAGGAGAGAATTAGACTCTATGCCACGGATGAGACGGCCAAGAAGCCGGGCGTGGACGTGTGGTTTTGGTCAGAAAACGATGGGTTCGACAAATTGTTTAACGGCATTGGGCCGCGGATTGGACAGCGAGTTGTGTACGTCGATGGCGGTTTCGACCTGTTTTCCAGCGGACACATTGAGTTCCTCAAGATGGTGGTCGAAACAGAGGAAGACCTCGCGCGGAAGGACGGATGGTACTCGGAGCAGAATGTGAATGAGCGCAAGGGCAAGGGAGAGGACTACGGCCCAGTGTTTGTGGTCGCTGGTGTCCATGACGACAATGTCATCAACAAGTGGAAGGGCGTTAACTACCCCATCATGAACATTTACGAGCGCGGTCTCTGCGTTCTTCAGTGCAAGGTAAGCTTTAATTTGTCCCAGACTTTGAACAATGAACTAATTCACATGATCTAGTACGTCAACGCCGTCATCTTCGGCGCCCCATTCGAGCCCACCAAGGGTTACTTGACCAAGTTCCCATGGAGCACACCCGATGCCGTCTATCATGGCCCGACATCATTCATGCCATCTACAAAGGACGTGTACGCGGCCCCCAAGGAGATGGGCATCTACCGTGAGATCGGCCACCACGAGTTTGAGACCGTCAACGCTGGGACCATTGTTCAGAGAATTATGAAGAGCAGAGATGTCTACGAAGCTCGTCAAAGAGCCAAGGGCATGAAGGCCGATCTCGAGGCTGCTCATAAGGAGAGAGAGCTTCTTGAAGAGGAGCAGCGGCAGAAGGAGTCGAGGCTTCAGAAGTAACGATTTTGGGGAGACGGGAATAGGGGCATTGCAAAATGAACGAAAAGGGAGGCTTCAACAGGCCTCACATGGGGAGCACGGGGCATAGATACTGTAATTCTAGAGCACAGCGCACAACTATATAATAATGTTTCAACAAGAAAAATATAATCTTTGACAGTCAATCAGATACCATAACGCATTTTGAGTCATCAACGGGGTCTTTTGACACCTCAGAGCTTGACTCTATTAATGGTTTTCATCACGTAGACTGCAAAGCCCCCAGATCCTACCAGAGCCCTCAGATGCCAGCAACCAAGCAAGCCAACCAACATGGAACGAAATAATATGACTTCCCATGAAGCCCAGAGTGTATGGATCGTCCACGCTAGTCAGCCTTCAAGGTCGACAGGCAAAACGTAACAAGAGTTTTGTGTTGAAGCACCCTCTCGCACCGAGAATGAGCCCCGTCGAGTAACTCCATCCCCTCTTGCGAAGAAATGGGCAATCGCATATCTGTGGTATCGTGACGAAAATTCTCGAGCCGCGCCATGACGTTTCCAGCCACGATGTCTGCCACCACGGCAGCCTCACCATCGACCCGAGTCACCAACCTCAGAGGACCCAAGACGAGCCCATCCCGAACAGCACAGAGCGCGGACTCATATCTTCGTCCATGTGGTCTCCAGCCTCGTAAAACAAACAAGTACCTAGGTCATAAGAAAGGTGAAAAAACTCGAAGCTGATTTTGGGGTAGCGGGGCCGGGCGGTGGGCAGAAAAAGACAAGGAACAAGACGGGCAAAAAAAGATCGAGATCAGCCGCTGTGCTTCTATGGCGGCGCGTTTCCGCAACACCGATTGTGATTAAATCACGCTCGGCATGTCCGGGGACTTTCTCCCAAAGCTTGTAGTGATTGTGAAAGAAGTCCCGAAGGAGAATCTTTCCGTTTGTGAGCTTCGAATAGCGATTTGTCGGGCGAGAGGGTGCTTGCAAAAAGAGGAAAGGAAGAGAGAGGATTTGGAATGGTTGGATTTTTTTAAGTAGCCAACTTTTTAGTGGGCCCTGCGCGAGTTCTGGCGGAAGTGGGGTGTGGGGTGTGTGGCTGAGCGTGCGCATTGGCCATTGGAGCCACAATCAGTGAATGACCAGCTTCACTTGATTATGGCCCAAGCTTTGCGCTTGAGGCTGGTGCGGTGCGAGTCTATCGGGAAGAAGTCTTGGCGAAATGGTCCAGCGCGTTGCTTTGGTAGGATTGATTGTGTTGCAGCTACCTTTCTTCGCGAACCTGACGGAAGTTCCATCAAACCTTTTTTTGCGCCCTGCCTGGAGATAGAAACAGCTTCAAATCTCTCTGACCAGTTTTCCCTACCGATATCCGATTCATCTCGACGAAGCTCTTCTGTTACAATTCACCAAACACCTGACGAAAAACGGTGGACAAATTTTGGCGTAGCCACGCCCACGACAAAAAATGGCAGGCCTGTTCGGAACCGCGTCGTCTTCGGCGGCAAGTAACACCCTCGGTGACTTGAAGAACGACGTCGCGCTCGCCAATGGGCCAGAAGACAGCATCTCAGATATTGCATTCAACCCCAACCCAGCAGATGCGAAGGATTTGCTGGCGGTAGCCAGCTGGGACAAGAAGGTGCGGATCTACGAGATCATGAGCAATGGTCAGGGAGAGGGAAGAGTCGCATATGATCACGATGGGCCAGTATTTTCGGTGGATTTCTTCAAGGTAAGGCAGGGGTGCTGGTTTGCTTGGAAAATTGTCAGATTGCTAATTTGACTCGAAGGATGGTACCAAAGTGATTTCTGGAGGCGCCGACAAACAAGGCAAGGTTGTAGACCTTGCCAGTAGTCAAACCATCCAATTTGCGCAGCATGACCAACCAGTTCGTTGCGTCCGCTACTTCGAGGCCAACGGCACTCCCATGGCCGTGACCGGCTCCTGGGACAAGACTATCAAGTACTGGGATTTCCGGCAACAGACTCCGGTCGGCACGGTACAGTGCCAGGAACGTGTGTACACAATGGACGTACGAAACGACCTCTTGGTGGTGGGAACAGCTGAGAGATACATCAATGTCATCAACTTGAAGGATCCAACCAAGTTCTACAAGACGATCACGAGCCCGCTCAAGTGGCAGACGAGGGTAGTTAGTTGCTTTACCGACTCGATGGGCTTTGCCATTGGCAGTATCGAGGGTCGTTGCGCCATTCAATACGTCGAGGACAAGGATGCTGGGTAAGTTTTGGACACTACCCTCGCCGCAAACTGTAGCCCAGGAGCTAACCTGTGCTGCTTAGTTTGAACTTCTCGTTCAAGTGCCACCGTGATCCTCCACAAGGCAACGTTACTAACGTGTATGCGGTCAATGACATTTCGTTCCACCCCGTCCACGGCACTTTCAGCACCGCCGGCAGCGATGGTACTTTCCACTTTTGGGACAAGGACGCCAAGCACAGGCTCAAGGGCTACCCGAATGTGGGCGGTAGCATCTCCGCCACAACGTTTAACAAGACTGGCAGCATATTCGCGTACGCTATTAGTTACGATTGGGCCAAGGGATACCAAGGCAACACAGCTGGATACCCTAACAAGGTCATGCTGCACCCGGTACAGGCGGACGAGTGCAAGCCCAGACCCAACGTTAAGAAGAGGTAAAAGCCCTCTTTGGCTGGGGTAGTAGATGAGTGAGGAGGTGAAGTGAGCGTCAGTCTGAATTTTGGGGTCTTGTGGTGGGGTTGTGGATGGGAATGCAAAGGTTCTACGGTGCTGGACCGGGCTAAATATGCAGCTGGAACGGGACAGCAAAGAAAACAGATTTCTGGAATGGGAGTAGCGGTTTTGGTTCTGGGATTTATTAATTCATGTGCGCGGTGCGAGGGGTAGTACGTGGTCAATGGGCGGTGTGGTGTGGGAATGTAGATAGCATCAAACCAAGTCTTAGTTAGCCAAATTTATCTTTTGATCAAAAGCTGATACCGTTTCTTTGTGGTGGATTTAGACAGGTCCGTTTTGATAGCTATCGCTCTGACAAATCTATATGTAGGTCAAGGCGATAGATTTGTCCTTTTACCAGTGCTGCCATTACGCCTGCCTATTCAGGGTATAAGTGCCGTTTTCATGGCCAAATTGTCTTCATCGAAGATTGAGAAGATTCCAAAGAAGCTCGTGATTTTTTTAGTCTTGACAGACATGAACGGACTTCCGGCTGTGTAACACATCTTGCACTGCACCGGCCGGTCTGTTCGGTATTCAGAAAGATGCTGTCGTCATCATTTACTCATGTCACACCCGAAAGTAAAAAAATTGTTGTCAGAAGGCAATGGACGGTATGATTTCATTCATATCCCCACTCCATCAAAGTCAAATGTAGACTCTTGACTAGCTGGCAATGGTTGCCCTCTTCAAAAAAAAAAAACGTCAAAACAGAAATGACTGTTTGTTCATGACCAAGTCGGCCTTGTTGTGTGTGTGTGACATATTTTCCATGCCTGCCGCCGCATGCTGCCTGCTGCCATCCCACTGGCAGACTTTCCAACAAAAAAATCTCTTTCCCAAAGAAAGGCAATTTGGAAAGGATATCAAGAAAAAGCTATGCCGAACAAAAGAAAATTGTAAAAGATTAAAATCATATAACACGCTTTCATCAAAAGAAAATTCAAATCACACCCCGTTTTTCTTCATCACCAGGGAAACTTAGGCCGTAGTAGGCTTTTTCGAACCCATCACATCATCCACCAGACCCCTCCACAAATCCTTGATCATGCCGCTCCCCATCTCATCATACTGCTGATGACTACTCTGCTCCGGCTGCATATCATACACAAACCTGAGCTCGACGCCATCCACGAACCCGCCTTCTGGCAGCGCGACGCTGTCAGGGTTCGCAGCGACAATCTTGACCTCCTTTGCCGCCTGTTCAGGCACAAAGTCAGAACTTTCCGGAGCGAACAACCCCGAGGGGGGGCCCGAGATGTTGTCCGGGAGTAAAGGCACGCGGATGCTGCTGTAGGGGTCGAAGTTGGGATCCATGGCGAAGAGGTCCGGGAGAATGAGGGAGTCGACCGTGTGGTGGGCTAGGGCTGGCCGGGGGGCCGAGTGATGGAAGGTTTGCATGAAGCGGAAGGGGTGGGGTTGGGAATGGGGTGAGGTAGGGAGGGTAGGGCGCGAGGGGGAGGTGGAGTGGGCGCGGGTTGACTGAGGATTTCGTTAGATAAGACTTGAAAGATGTGGTAGGGGGAGTCGAAAAGGGGGAAGGCGTACCTCTGCATCCTCCTTCAGGATGGAAGCGCTTGGTTTCCTTACGGCAGCATTGCTGGCTGCGGTAAGAAGGTGACTTGGGCGGGCGACGGCAGAGGATGTGCTGAGGGTGCGAGTGAATTTGGAAAAGGCGGGAGCGATTCTCGAAGACATGGTGATTTGTGAGAGTGTGTGGTGTTTGCTGAAATCGAGCTAGAGAGATATGGTGGGTTTGACAATGGCTGGTGGGCGATGAGCTTCAAGATGTAGCTTAAGAGTTGGAGATAGCAGTGGGCAAGCACAATGCTGACAGGCAAAGCAATGGATGGATAAACAAGACAGAGACGATGAAGAAACAAGAGGGTGTAGCACAAAACTGGCGAGCAATCGGTTGATAAAGGGGAAGCTGGAGTCAAAGACCAGGGGCAGGCTGGATATACAAGTCAGTTTCCCAGATCCCGGACCTCCGCATTGGAATGTGTGGAGGGGAGCTATCGCTGGACCAGCAAGTCCCAAGCAACCACCCCCCTCCCCTCCGCCTTTTTCTCCTCTCTCCCCTCCCCGCTTCCCTTTCTTTCTTTCGTTGAAGGACACATCCATTACGGTGATGCACAGTTTCGACCCACCGTTACGGGATACTCAGGCACAAGCAAGCATCGAACGACCTTGGATACGGAACAGGAGTACGATATGCAATCGGTAGTTCCCGGTTTCGTTTCTGGTGCACGAGTGAGCCGAGCATGCGTCGATCGCATCGGAAACTAGAGCAGTAGCCCTGCACCGAGTGTCTGTCTGTTCTCTGTCTGCTGTCGAACCGTGGCAGGACAGTCGCAGGACCTGAAGCCATGAGCCCAAAGTCTCTTCTCTGCCGTCCCCGATTTCGCTTCTCTCGACAAGTTTCAGCAACAGAAAAGTTGACGAGGTCCCACCACAATCCCAACGGACCCGACTTTACAGGCCACCCCCCCTAGTCCGATCATTCCAAATTCCATGGCCAGCTCGCGACAGCGGCGCAGGCGTCCAACCCACTTTTGTTGAGGGAGCTTGGGCGTCACAGAGATCTGTGCTGTGTCCCCCCTGCATGGAGGCGGTCAACTTTAACCAGACGCTTCTTTTCCCCTTGTAGTTTAGTGCTGGTGTCAACAAAAATAAAAATGTCGGGGCGACATTGCCGATTCCGTTCCTGGGTCAGCACTCCACGGCGTTAAGCTGGATTGGACCTGTTTTTCTCTTGAGCACCGTTCGGGCTTTGTGTGGGATTGCCATCTCGTTAATTTTTTGACGGTCACCTGAGCCTGTCAGGAGTCTCTCATTTGGGATGGCCTCTCCACACGTGTCTGGAGAAAGACCTGGAGAGGCTGGAGACAAGCTGGAGACAAAGCACGACCTCAGCAGGCATTGCAGCTTGCTGTTCTCCCCTCGCGGTCCACCACGTACCTGTGTCATGTCTAGGGAGTTTAGCCAGGAAGGAGGAAAGGAACGGCGTCCAGGAGTCGCAAACGGTCGAGAAGGTGAGGGTTGGGGTTGGCTATAAACAGCAAATAAACTCGGATCCTCTCGGCAGATAAGATCTCAACCGGCCTTCCCGAGATAACCGAACACAGCAAGCAGCAACGACATTGATAAAACGGAGCAACGGGCACGATATTCTTCGGTAAAGATGGTTTTGACTCCCATGTCCGAAACAAGCCATTGCCGGGCCTGCACGTCATGAATCATATCCGCACAACGTCGACGGTAGACACAATGACTGGGAGTGAACGTCGCGGTTGCGTATTCGTACCTCGGCAAGTTTATGGTGTACCCTCCAACGTACCTGCTCCGTAGAAGATGCCATAGCCGGTGGAAGCTGTGTATCGAACGGCTGGAGTCACAGTTACCTTATCCACATTATGGCGGTTCGTTCTTGCACATGCTGATTGATGGCTCCGGTTGTCTCCAGGAAAAAAGAGATGTATCTGCCGATGCTTGACCGAGACGCTCTTGGTACTCGAACCGGGACCTGCAGAATCAAGCCGATTCCCCCATGCAGCTTAAGGTAGTCAGGCATGTTGTTGCTTGTCTCCGCCGTAGGCAGGAAGCCAGAAGCGTAGGCGTTCTAGACAGGTCAATGGCCACCTTGGGCAAGCTTTATGTCTTCTCCTGCCTGTTCAAGCACCACAGACCATTGGGGAAGTTGCAAATGAAGATGGGAGACTGGCTAGGTAGTCATGAGTCCCTCTTTCAACTTCAACCACTTGGAAGACACCGAGCTTCTTCAACTGGGCCTGCAGTCCTGAGGAACGTCACGAACATACATTCATTTTTTTGCCAGCAGTCGTTTATACCGCACACACATTGATACAACCGCATTGATTTCCACCCGGCAGCCTAGAAGTGCAATGGGGTCTCCTCACACCCATCCGGAAAGAGGTACCTAGAACGACCCGATCACGGTGAAAGATGTCTACCCACGCCCTGAGCACCCACGGTTCCCCGGCTTCATAAGAGGCTTAAGTTTCCGTCCAGTCGAAGCGCCGTACGGGAGGGGGAAAAGGCACGGGAGGGTGTTCCGAAAGGCGATAATCCAAAATATCAGACATTATTACGAACATGGAGGCTTTCCCGATGAGTAAGTTGCCCATCGTGCCATCCATAAAGTTTGCGGCAGTATATACTTACAGCTTGTTAAGAGGCGTGGTACGCGATTGGTGCGACCGGTTCAAATGGACAATGCAGAGCAGTTCTGACTGGACCTCGATCATGGATGAACTGCGGGGAATAGCCGATGGTGCAGAGACGCCACTTCACAATATCATCATGTTGAACGCTCGCCATGAACTGGCCGCTTGGGGACGGGCATATCGGGATCAAGACCGAGCAACTAGGAGTCCCGGCCGCTGGCTGTGGCCTATCCAAGATTACCACGAGTTCTACCAACAGAACAAGCCAACCTGCTCTCGAGACATCTTGTCGGAGCATGTCGATACGAGTACCAGCGCATATGTATCAGATGCACTGAGCAATGGCTCCCCTGTCGCGGCACATTCATGGAACATGTCTACAGTCTGCACAAGATCACTGCCCCTCCGACACGACCGCCATCGTCACAAGGATTTCGTTGAGAAGAAACTACATCCAGCTATCTTGCTCGAGATTCACCCGCATTTCGGGGATAGCCAAGACAATCAAGTCCCCATCCACCATTTCATCGTCACTGAGCCCGGCGTGCTCATGATGAGCGGGATGAACATTCAAGGACTCTCGGTAGTGCTGGACACGATATTATCGAGTGTTGATCGCGTATTGCTTCCGAGTGATATTCCCATGGTGTTGGTCGCGCGGAAGATACTGACATGCTGCAAACGAGTGGAAGATGCAATCGAGATGCTACGCAGATATCAGTATGGCTCATCAAGTAGTCTTCTGTTGTCACAGAGTAGCAGAGACGAGCTCCAAGAACACACAAGTCCATGGGGGGATACCGAATTTGAACTACAACACGTCGATGGATCCGGGTGTAATCTTGAGGTGTTCCCAAGCTCTCTGGATGGGCAGTTGCGCTTCAAGGAGATAAAACCTGGGCACGATGAAATTCATGAGCAATTCCTCGTACACACAAATCACACATTATCGCGGGACGAATTTCAAGTCTCTGAACTTGCGCAAAATCCCACCCTGAGACCAGTCAACTTCACGTACCGTGCTGCAGATTCTCGTACCCGGCACGACCGTCTTCACTTCCTCATCGAGACACACACGGGATTCATTTATCGCGAAGATATTTTCGAGTTCTTCTGTAATCACACGAATGAACCAGGATCTCTCTGTCAGCACACAAAAAAAGACAGTTATCCGTCACTCTCTGAGGCGTCGGGGCATTTTGACGGGTCGTGGAGGAGGCCCTCGAACAACAAGACAGTATGCTTCGTGGCATATCATCTGAATGAACGAAAGATCACCGTCTCTACTGGACCCCTGTGTGAGGGGAACACTTTGGTCTTTTATCTACCGGAGGCAGGTCAAGAGTACGCTGAACAGCATCTCGGCAACGACAAGGCGTTCAGAGAGCCTCCGAAGAAGACGCAAATCAAGCCGCCTACCCCTCCAAATCCCGAAACTGATCCCAAGAAAAGAGAGACACCCCCGAAACGCCACCTAGACCCGCAAGTGCATCTGCCAGCATCTTCGAAAATTGCTCAACAAGATCAACAAATCGACCCGGATCTGGCTCAGGCCGTGTTGTGGCGGGACAGGGATAACAGGAAGATGCAAGAGACATTGCATTTGGGCCTTCGGACGAGAAATGCGACTCATGTGGGGTTTGACGATCTGACACGAGCACAGCTTCAGCTGTCGGGATCCTCTGCGAACCAAAGCCAGCCTGCGAGTGTTGAGACATCCGAGGAGGAAAAGAAACGGCAGCAAGAACAAGAGCAGAGGAGATTGAATGGCTTGCGGGTGCTCGAGGAGATTTGGCGGATCCCAGACAGGGTCAAGATGCTAGCCCAGGGGAAGATCGTAGGCGACGATGACTGGGACGACACCGAAATCATTGGCACGCCGCCGAGAGCGGAGGGAAATGACAGGAAGCTGTGCAAGTGGACCATCTACGAAGAAGCAGAGTTCACGGATCATTCTCTAGCGGTGAAAGCCGCCAATTTCCTAGGTTTTGACTCTGCCGAGGCTAGGTTGAGGTCCAGAGTGATGGCTAAATTGAGGTCGATAGACTTCATGCTTGGCAGGGGCTCTACTTGGCTACGGAACCAGCGGACGTGGAAGAAGTAGGGCATTCTGGAGTCTAACACCGTAGTCGACCTGTATTCCTTTCTTGCCCAACAGACGGAGAGCGAGGTTGGGAGTGTCGACCTTTTCGAGGACGCTGAGCACGCCGAGCATGCCGAGGACGTTGAGCATGTCGAGCATGCCGAGAACGTTGAGCATGTCGAGCATGCCGAGGACGTTGGGTACGCCGAGCATGCCGAGGACGTTGAGCATGTCGAGTATATCGGCGTAGCAGGACCCCATGGGGCCGAGTCTGAGTTCGAGTACGACGAAGATCCGACACACTGGGGGAAGTATAGAGTCTGCTACGACATACAAACAGGACGCAAATTCCGTTTCCCGTGGGGCCATCCGCTGCGTAATCTGGCCCCCCTTCGTATCATCCCGTACTCGCACACGCAGCACCGCAAATTGATGAAGCAGAAAAAGAGGTACCACGGGCTGTGGAAACTGAGACAAAAGACGAAGATTGAGAACTTGAGGAGGGAAGCGAGACGCCTGCAAAAGGAGGAGGAGGAGAGAGCGAGAAAGCGGGCGGCGTACCAGAGGAAGTTACAAGAAAAGGAGGAGGAAGAGAAGAGACGCAAGAAGGAAGAGGAAGAGAATAGGTCTTTTTCGGGTCCTGTTCCGAGAAGGAAATACACCGAGAAGGAGGAAAGGAGGAGGAAGAATAGGAAGAAGAACAAGGTTAAGTATAGTAAGTGATTTTTTTGAGTGGACTGATTAGGGTCAGTCGGTTGAGTTGTGTTGGTTTTACATGGGGAATCCGAACGAGAAGCGTTGAAGGGTAGCGTTTTTGCAGTAGTATTAGCGTAAACTCACAGCAGGTTTTGTTGCATGACAGTTTCTCTTGCTTTGTCCAAGATATGTGTGAAATAGGGGTTAATGTCTTGGCGTCGGTGAGCAGCGCCAAGACTGTTTATTTGTGTTGCTGGGGCAGGTTTTCCTACTCGTGAGGTCTTCTAGTTGGGTTGTGGTAGGCAAGAAATCATTTTGCTGTTCCGAAATTGTAGAAACTAACATAATCATGTCGATAAGAACATGTTCAACTGTATGCTCCACTCCTGATAATCGACATGAAAGTAGTAACATCAGAACGCCCGTTCTCTATTCCACACCCGCCCCAGCAAAATCTGAGGCAAAAACATCCATGGTATAAACAAGAGTCATCACCCATCCTCTTATATCATAAACTTCAGAAAAAAGGAATCCATTTTATACAACCCGGGAATTTTTAACCACTATTTTAGATGAGGTATCAAAATCACTCCTCATCATCACCACCCTTGGCCCCCAGCATCCCCTGACTCTGCCCTGCATTCCGCCTTCTCCTCCCCATCACCTCCTTGATCCAATCACTTAGCCTGAACCCCCAGTTCCCCGCCACCATGGCACCGCTGAGTATGTTCACCACCTTGATCACAAAGACAAACAAGCTGTCCCGGTCCTCGACGATGTTCAGCAGGATCGGCTCAATGTCATACTTTACAAAGATGCCTGGGATCATCTGCATCTCCATGTTCTCCGGAATGGGAGCCGACTGCTCGGCCACGGCGTACTGGTTGGTGAAGATGGAGCGGGACGAGTACGAGTCCGGGTGCCCGACGCTGTAGACGGTGGGCACGATCGAGAGGAAGTACTGGAAGCGGTGGAAGTGGGAGTGCTCGGGGGCCGAGTTGACGGTCTGGTCGAGGGGGTTGATCAGGGAGGGGAGGTAGGGGCCGAAGGAGAGTTCGTTGATGATGTGGGAGAAGTTGAATGCTGAACATACGTTTTAGTGACACCCCGTCGTTAACAAAAGATGGAGAAAAAAAAAACACATACCCTCATGAGACAAATGCTCCCCAAACTGCGCATACCCGTGCCCCCTCGCCGTGATGTGGAAATCGCCTTGCACCTTATTCAACTCGAGCGTCCCGTAAATCCGGCAGGAATCCGCCTCCCTCCCCCACAGCCTCGGCGTCTTCCCCCACCGCCCCTTCTTGCTCCCCAGCGCAACAATGTCGTGGACGTGCTCCTCCCCGAACCCTTCCTCCGTCGTCGAGTCAACGAACCCCTCCCCGGTCAGCACCCTCCCGTGCGTGTCCCTCCCCAGCTTGTGGATCCCCCGCTGGTCGACCCACTGGCCCCAGTTGGTCGGGTCGCGGTACAGCGCCTCGGCCGCCAGGATCCTATCCCCCGAGGCGTCCTGCGCGTTGACGTGGACGTCGCCGCACTTCATCTTGACGACGGCGTCGAGGTTGAGGTTCATGCCGTGGGAGACGCCCTTTTCGACGGCAAACGTGTGGGTTTCGGTGCCGCGCCACCAGCGGGCAAGTTCGGTCCAGACGAGGCAGAGGGAGAGGATTGTCATGGCTACCGTCCATTTCCCGCCCGAGGAGGTGTGGGTTACATATTCGGGTTTGGCTTTCGCTGGAGGGGAGAGAAGAGGCACATGTTAGCTGGCAAGGATGTGTACTGGGGTGGGAGAAGGCGGGAACATACGGAAGGCATCAAAGGCGCTGACGATGTTGCCCTTGGCGGCGAACGGGTCGTCATCGTCGATGCGATGACCTCGTTTCTCGTCGTGGCTGTTCATTATAGCTTTTATTTTCGGGGCTGACTCCTAATGTGTGGCTTGTTTGCGACGGGTGCGTCGGTTTGCCTAGCCGTCGGCTGGCTGGGAGATTCGAAAGCGCGTGCGCAGTGCTGCTTCTCGTCTGTTTTCGGTATCGATATTATATCGTAGGCTGTTCTCGTTGTCGTTCCTAGCTTCAGTCGTCGTTCTACTCAGCTCAAGCCCCAGGATAGCCGCTGATCATGTCTCTCCTGTGGGCCCCTCCACCAGCCTTGAATTCCAGTTGTCGGGAAAAAAAGTTGGGGTTACTGCATCGGCGTTGGTAGGACCATCAGGCTCTTTGACAGCGAACAATACGATTGTCTTGTGTCGGTCCTCAATCCTCTCCACCAGAGACTTGAGTTATCACGAAAATAAATCAATCACAACAGCCGCCAACCGTCGCAGCGTCGCCAATTGAATCTTGAGGACAGCTTGACCTTTCTGCGGCAGATCCGAGCGCCAAGACATGCGCCGCCAGTTCCAGCTCCACGCTAACGGTTGGCAGACCCCTGTCAGGACCCTGGCTGTGGGGGGCTGTCTTCACCTACAACATAAGCCGCTCTCTCAATAACAGACCAGAGTGAAGAATTCGCGTCAGAGAATAAGAATACATATGTTCCCATTGTTCGCCCCTTCCTATAGTGAGGGTGTTCTGCCTTCAAGTATAATCATTCCAATCTCATACTTCACACTCAGTACCTCTGCATCAACCACAACCTCCTCTCATCAGCCCCCATCTTGGCCAGAAATCCGCCCTCGAACTCTTTGATAGCCACATATCTCTCCACCAACTCACTCCCCAACAACTCCACCATCTCCGTATCTTCTTGGAGCGCTCTCAGCGCCTCCTCCACGCCGCCAGGAAGCATCTGAGAGATACCCAGCTCCTTCCGATCCATGTCACTCAACGTAGCCGGATCCATCTCACAGTCCTCCCAGACCATCTTCTCCTCCTTTTCGACCCCCCGAATTCCCGCAAGCAAAATGGCAGAAGCAACAAAGTACGGATTCGCCAACCCGTCAATAATCTTTACCTCCCAGTGCGAACCCTCAATCTTCCTCAGCGCTGTCTCTCTGTTCTGTGTGCCCCACGTCACCCACCTTCCACCAGCCCAAGCACCGTCTTGAGCCCTGTCATAACTCGCCGCATTGGAGTACGAGAATGCCGTGATTGCGCGCAGGTGCTTGAGCACGCCGGCATAAAAGTGCTGCGTCACCTTCTCGGCATCAAACGCGTCCCTCTCCGGTAGGATAGACATGTGCATGTGAGCCGCGGTACCGCATGCTTTGGCGAAAGGCTTTGGATAGAGCGTCATCTTGAAGCCCGCTTCTGTCGCCAAATTGGCCATAACGTCCCGGGTATGCAGCAAGGTATCGACCGCCTGTACAGGCGGCTCAGGAGGAAGAATGAGTTCGAACTGACCGGTTGCCGACTCGGCGTGAATCTGCTCGACGTGGATATCCATCTGGGCGAGACTTTCAACCATATTTTTGAGCAATGCGTTGACTTTGGGATTGGCATAGTACTTTGAGACCGACCAGGCGTGACCATCTGTCCTGAGAGCTGTGTATCGGTCCAATACAGAATCTGTTTCGACACGCTCAAGCAGCAGAAACTCGATCTCAAAACCAAGTAGGAAGCCGAGTCCTTTCTGGGCACCAATCTCTACCGTTCGAAGAAGCAGGGACCGCGGACAGAGCGGAACAGGCAGCCCATCCTGCTCACGGAACTCGCCTTGCATGCTGATATGTCCTGCAACGGGTCCATGCTTTAGGGAGGAGAAGTCAGGATGCAGGCGGTATTCGCCGGTGGGGGAAGCGCTGGGGATAAGATAGTCGTTCTGAATCATGCCAAAAACAGCCTTGGTGATACCAATATCCGGCGGTCCACCAGCCTCCAAAAGCGACATGAATTTTCGGAAGGGAACCAGTCGCATGCGCTGGAGAGCGGTGTAGTCGTTCCAACAAATCTGAACGAAAGTGGGTTCAATAGTATTGTTAAGAAACCCCTGGAGCACACTGAGGTTGTAGGAGAAGTTCTGGTATCTGGTAAGAGATCTGCTCGCAATCTCCTGGGCCGCTGGAAATTCCAGTCCAAGGTGATACAGCTTGTTCGCGTTTCTGAAGAGTATGTCTTGTACAAGCACCATGGCGGCTCTCCACCCAATCTGCCCTTTCAAGACATAGCTGCAGATAACCTGGGTGCGTTAGTTACAGCTGGTTTTTGAAAAGAGTTCGACTTACATTCTCAAGTGCCTCCCTTATCTGCAAAATGGCCAACAGATACGTCTCGGGAAACCAGTGTCCATCTGTGCTCCACAAAATCTTCGACCAAGGACATAGCTCCAGAATCTCCATCAGCAGCCTTTCTTGTCCGTCCTTACTGATACAAGGAAACACCTCTCCAATATCGGCATACACATTCTTATACACTGTTGCCATGTATGCAATCTCCTTGGTGAAGGGATACCCGGCATGCAGCAGCACCATGGGCACATCTGGATATGCCCTGACGAATTCCTGCAAGTGACTCGGCGAAGCCTTGGCCAATGTCAAATCGCTATCTCCCAGGCCAGTGTGGAACTGAATCGGTTTCTTGAGTTTCCTGATGACGTCCTCATCTTGCTCTTTGCCCTTGTGGTCGCGGATCAGTGTTGCTGTCCGGTGAATGACGTAATCGTTCAAGCTTGAGTCCTCCAATCTCGCACTTCGTAATTTCGGAAACTTCTTGATGATTTCTTCCAACGCCGGCTGGACCGCATCTCCTGGTGGTTCCTTGCCCGCAACGTCCAGTCCAGTTCTGTAAGCCACCACCGACTTGAACCCAACTACCAGCGGATCGTCAATCGCATTTTTGATAGCATTATCAAATGAACCGGCCCAGTTTTCCCAAAACTCTTTGACCGTCGCCGGGTCCTTGATCATAGACTCTACTTTCTGCTCGTCGTGGAATTCACCTGCGCCGAGGTGCTTGATCAAGTCCGAAGCAATAGTCTCAATCCTAACAATTTTCTTGCACGGGCTCTGGACAAAAGAGGTATGCCAGTCGAGATCCTCGACCACAGTTTGATCGTCCAGTCCGTCATCCAGCAGTATGGTGTGCACACCCTCCAAACAACGGCTTATCCAGTCAGACCAGATATCAGGCTCGTCGGGGTCCAAGCGGATGGCCTCGAGCTTCGCAACGACGCTCTCCCAGCTAGCTGTACATTTAAGTTCCTTGGCCAACTGCCTAACAGCTCGTAGATGGGCCAGGGTAGAAGTGGCACTTTCTATGGCGTCGCCCGATGCCTCGGAGGTGATGTGGAGAAGGGGGTATTTCCCGGTTTGGTTGTCCCAATTCAAAAGTGGGTGGGCATGATGGTCAATGATGGGCGTAGTCCGTATGGTGTGGATGAGAAGGTCCAGCTGGGCCTGGGTGATGGAATTCTTGGAGAATTTGGTCAGCTTTTGGAGTCTGATATTTATAAGCGTGGGTGTCGGCTGAACCTTCAACGTACCATTGCGCGTGTATAGTTGCAAGTCGATGACTGGACTTTACCGGCAGATCAAGAAGTGCTACGAGTGCTGGTGTCATGAGAAGAGACTGAAGTGGCATTCATGTGCTGGTGACAGAGTCGTACATAAAACGGAGGGGCGAACCCCGAAGAATGATGTCGGGTTGTTTTGATAGAGCGTCCGAGAGGCACGCAGCTCCGAAAAATATGTGTCAGTGCCCAGTGCCAAGCGATGATGCCAGGAGCGATCATTCGAGGTGAGTGGTTCCTTCCATGGGCGTGCGTGCATATTGGGCCGGTGCCGAGACAATTACCCAATGTTGGGCCATGTCCGGGATTCTCTCTTGTGGAATCAATCTACTGCTGGAACCAAGAAAGAACTCTAGGCCAGATCCGTTAGCTACGTTGCCTATGGACGTCGATGTAATAGGGCTGAGCCTATTCAACACTAAGCACTGAGGCGAGCGGAGTGCTTCCACCTGCCAAGCAACAGATGGTTATCACTTGGCAATCAATGATCAAATACAGAACCAGCCATCTAGGAGTAATTGAAGGCAAGTATCCAGCCGCCAATCAACGCATCAGCTTCCAGGTTGTTTGACAGGAGACGGCAGTGCCGGCGCCAGACATGACAGAAACGGTGCCAAGTCCGGCGGGTGCTCCGTGTTGCCCCTGCTGACCAAGACTGCGGGAGGCTGCTTGGCAAATGCTTGGTCTGATCGCCAAGAGCAGCCAATTCAGCATGCTCTCCATCATTCAAGATGCCAAGTCTTGAAGGAAAGGCTTGAGTTTGAAAAAACATCCACCGTCATGTCTTGCTCAGGGAGAGCTCCAAGAGGGAGAGCCGGAATGTAGCTCTCCCAGACATGGATTCGTAGACGAAGTAGAGGTTTGAATCAGCAGGAGGCAGCCCCCTCGTGTTCCCTTATCAGCCCATCTCTCCCTGACCACACCCGCCATCCCCGACCGTGTGCCCTTTCCGGAAGTGATGACTGTATGCGATACCCCAACATCCCTGTTTCGCTGTTAGACAACCCCTCAGTTTGCGTACGCAGTTTCGTGTCGTTCTCCAGCTCGGCACTATTGGTTGCAAAGTCACTCTTCCAATCTTCAGTACCACCGGATTTCATTAGTCCAGCACGCGCGCATCAAGACGCAGATTAGCGACACACACACCTACTCCTGCCCCCATTCCAAGTTTTCCCTCCCCTTTGCCCCGTCTTTTTTTCCTTGTTCGCCATTCACCAGCGCCCGAATCGCGACAGCACTCTCGTTCTTGTCACTACGGAATACAGTTGACGACATCAACATCACGGCTCCGATGGTTTCGACCTAGAATTTGTTCGGCTTTTTTTTCCAACGGCGATCCATTGGGTACACTCACATTCGTTTCCATTCCTCAGCACTCACCCCTTTCCGGTCGCTTTTGTTTTCAGCATCAGCAAACAACAACAAAAAAAACACCGATACTCGGCATGATTTCGTCAATACAGCTGGCGACGGCCGCTTTGCTCAGTAGTGCCGCGGTCGCCAATGCAGGCACTTACAGCATCGCGTCAAATGGTGCGCATTCCTTCGCTCACAAATCTCCAATTACTAACAGTTCTCCCCAGCCGACATCAAACAAACCTCCTCCCTCGTCGCCTGGGACCTCCTTCAGTACTACAAAGGCAACCTGACCGGCCAAACCCCCGGCATCCTCCCCGGTCCTCCCCCAGCAGGCGATTACTACTGGTGGGAAGGCGGCGCCATGTGGGGGACCCTGATCGACTACTGGAAGCTCACGGGCGACTCGAGCTACAACGACATCATCACCCAGGCCATGCTCTGGCAGGTCGGCCCGGACAAGGACTACATGCCTCCCAACTACACCGCCTCGCTGGGGAACGACGACCAGGGGTTCTGGGGCATGTCGGCGATGCTGGCGGCGGAGAACAAGTTTCCCGATCCGCCCGAGGATGAGCCGCAGTGGTTGGCGCTGGCGCAGGCCGTCTTCAATACCCAGGCGAGCCCAGACAGGCATGACGAGACGTGCAATGGGGGGTTGAGGTGGCAGATTCCATGGTCGAACAATGGATATAACTATAAGAACAGTGAGCTTTTGTCTTTGGAATGTTAATGAGGAGGGTAAAAGTGCTGACAAAAAGACAGGTATCGCAAACGGGTGCTTCTTCAACTTGGGCGCGAGATTGGCTCGGTACACGGGCAACACCACGTATGCGGACTGGGCGGAAAGGACATGGGACTGGATGAGGGGCGTCGGGTTCATGGACGACGAGTACAACATTTACGACGGCGGGCACGTCGAGCACAACTGTACCGACATCAACCGCGCGCAGTTTTCGTACAACAACGGGGTGTTCTTGCTGGGGGCGGCGTATATGTATAACTATGTAAGTCTGTTTTTTTCTTCACCCCTTTTATGGGTCACAAAGTTTAAGGTTGGCTTACAAAAGAAAAACAACAACAGACAAATGGTAGTGACATTTGGCGCGAACGCCTTGACGGCCTCGTCGACGCCACCCTCCGCGTTTTCTTCCCCGACAACATTGCCTATGAAGTCGCTTGCGAAGAGCACATGTCCTGCACCACCGACATGCTCAGTTTCAAGGGCTACGTCGCCCGCTGGATGGCGACCGCGACGCAGGTTGCCCCCTTCATCGCCCCCAAGGTGTTGCCGGTCCTGCGAAACTCTGCCGAGGCTGCTATTGCCAGCTGCACAGGCGAGAAGAACGGGCAAAGAGCGTGTGGGTTTAAGTGGTCCAAAAAGACTTTTGACGGGAGCACGGGGGCGGGCCAGCAGATGAATGTGCTCGGGGCGGTGTCGTCGTTGTTGATTGGGCAGAGTAGGGCTCCCGTGACGAACTCGACGGGAGGCACGAGTAAAGGAGATCCGAACGCAGGCAGTCAGAGCGATAACTTCAAGGATAAGTACTTGCCGCCGACGACGGGGGATAAGGCGGGCGCGGGGATATTGACCGTGTTGATATTGGTTAGTGTGGTGGGGACCTTTGGGTGGATGAGCACTGGTGTTTAGGTTATAAAGGGGGATATTTTGAAGGTGTTTTTTGGTTTGTGACGAAGGAAATGATAAAACTTGGGCCAGGGGGGACATCATTCTGTTGGGTTGATGTATGTATTTAGCGTGGGACTGTCCGCTTTTTGGTGTACTTTGTACTGTAGTGTAATAATTTCGTTTGTACTGTGATATGTCGCTGTCATCGTCGAATGTTGGGTGAATTCAAGGCCATGTCTCTTTGAAGCTCTTGATGATTTTGCAGACGCTTTTATGGCCACCTTCTGTCCACCCTTTGACTTGACACTCCTGTTGTTTCTGTTAGCCACATTTGCCAGCGATTATGGAAGAGACATACCTTGGAGCAATACCCAACACCCCTGCAACCCGTACACTTTGCCAGCTCCTCCCCTTCCTTCCCACAGTTTCCGCATGTGTTTTCCCCTTCGACAACGGTGAACTCCCAATCCTGACCCACCTCCACCACCTTCTCGAGCTTCCCTGGTATAACCTTCAACCCAGACTGAGCCTCCCACTCATATTTCCCACCAGGAATGACAACCTTTCCTTGTTTCCCCTCATCAACAGAGTCAGTTCTCTTGGCGTTTGGTAATAAGATGCAATTCCCCTTCTTGAGACCCAAAGCTTTGAAATCAACGTCGGATTGGTGTGGGGAGGCGTTGAGTTCGGACCAGGTCAGGGCGAAGGAGGTGGAGGAGAGGTCGGAGCAGATTAGCGTTGGGCGTGTGAGGGAGAGGTTCTCCTTGATCTCGGCGAGGAGGTAGTAGGATTCTGAGGGGGCGGTGCTGTCGAGGGTGGAGGGGATGGTGTTGAAGGTCTTGAAGGTGGTGGGGGAGGTGAAGTCTGGTAGGGGCATGATGGAGATGAGAGGATATGTCAAAAAATGGTAGGGTAGGCTATCTGATGACAGATTGTGAAATGAGATGTAAATTTGAGAGATTGTTGATATGAGATGGATGTGACTATGATCTGAAGGTTGAAATGCGGGGAGCGGTCAACAGTGAGCGCACCCCACCTAAATAAATCTTGGCGTCGTCAGGGGCGTTTTAGGGGTCATCACCAAGACAACTCCTGCAAATAAAAACCAGTAATGATGTACGTTGCTAGAAAACTATTTACGCAATAAAAACAAACCAACACTGTTCACTTTGACCCCTCACCCTCCTTCCCATCCTCCGCCATGATCTGCTCATACAACACATCACTCCTCACAGTGAACTTGACCCCCTGCTTCACCTCATCCCCCGAATGCAGCAGCCCACTGTGCTGGAAAACGAGCACCCTCCCCGCCTTGCACTCGACATCATACCTCCTCCTCTCATCCGAGCTAAACATCGTCGTCGCACCGCCCACCAGCTCCGTGCTCTCCGGGTCCTCGGCCGTTGCCTTGCAGTCGTTCAGATAGATATGGACTGTAAACAGCGTCCTGATAACTTTATCCTTCTCCGACGTCAAGTAAAACGAGCTGTCGCAGTGTGCTATTCTCCACCCGTTAGCATCCCATCTCATATCGTTTTCATTTTTTTTGGTCGCAAATACTCACGTTGAAAAAACCCCCCCTTCTCATACCTCAAAAACCTCAACCGCTCATTCATCCTCTGCATCACCCACACCCCGCTCCCATTATCCCCCCGCCACTCGTCCCGCCCCGTAACCTTCTTGATCTTATCCTTCCCTTGGATCACTTCGATCTCCTGCCTCAATTCAGGTATAGTCAAGCACCGCGCCCAAATCTTATCCGCAATCTCCTTCGTGTCCCAAATGATCCTGTCTGACCTCCGATAACTCGGTTCCAAAATCTCAAACCCATTCCCCACGTTCACCAGCGCCGGTCCCCAGGGCCCGCCATCCTTGCTCCTCGCGGTGGGGTTGTCAAGCGGGACTGATTCTTCGGCGCACTTGATGAGTTGGGCACACTCAGAAGGCGATAGGACGTGCTCGAGAATGAAGGCGAGTTTCCCAGCGTATTCGGGGATGGGGGTCTTGGTCCAGTCGACGGGGTTGAATGCTATAGGGCGGGCGTCCGGGACGAGGTCGGGGTCGGGGGTGAGTGAGAGAAAGTTGGGGTGAATGTCCACAGGGAGGGAGACGTAGGAGGTCTTGACCGGTTTGCCGGGTTTGATGTGCGGATGGGAGGGCTCTTCGTCACCGCCGGTGGAGAAGAGAGACTGGAGTTGCGAGAGCATGGTGGCGGTGTGTAAGCTTGTCGCTTTGTTACTTGTAAGCCGCGAGATGTATCGGTTTGAGGTTGTCCTTATAGCTGGCTTTGAAACTGTTGTTTACGAGTGAAGGCTAATGGGTGACTGAATAGGGGTCAGGAGGATATAAATTAGGTATCGGGAATAAGGCTGGTGTGTTGTGAAAACAAGGCGCGGTGGTATTTAGTGTCGTTGCCTACGCTCTTGGCAGAGGCGGGGCGCTCATAGGGCTGATCGGACCCCTGTTCTTCGGGATGGTGACCCGTCAAGGACTTTTGCGAGGTCCAATCCGAGGCGATCTGCCCTGAAATCAAGTCCTGGATCAAAAGCCAGATATATCATCTCGTAAGTCTTGGTTTCAAACTCAGGTTAGCATCGTGTGAGAAAAGAACAGATCCACAGGCTCACTCACTTGAAAATATGGTTGCCTGGATAGCTTGGAAAGTCTGCCTAAATCGGCATCTCACATACACGCGTCTATGGTATCATACAGTCACCTCCAGCCCTGAATTCTTGTATCCCAGCAACCGCTTCGCGCCTAGCCAGAGCTCAAATGCCTCCAGCTTCAGTTCGACCCTCAAGAACCCCAGCCAAGCGGCAAACACCCGGATGGCATTTGGCGGCCAGAAAAGACTTCCCCTCTGTCTGATCTCGTCCAACTGCTCGTGAAACACCGTCCGCATGCAATACCGAGCCAGAATCAGAAACTGTCTAACCGGCCCCTGCTTTGTGTGCAGACTCTCATCCAGACTCCTCGTCAAGTCATTGGTCTTCAAAATCAACAAAATGATCCTCGGCACTTGTCCCAGCATCTGGACCAAATCCACCAGCAGCCCCTCTTGCAGCGCCGTGCTCATAGTCTTTTGCTCACTCGCTTCCTTGGGCTTCATCACCCCTCCCTCATTCCCAGCACTCACAATGCTGAAATCCCTTCCAGTAATCGCCGAGGCAAACAGCGGAAACTTGTCCTCTCCAATCCCCGCCACCTCGTTGACATACTTCTTCATCCCTTCCATATCTCCATCAATCACCGCCAGCCACATTTTTGCGTATGACCGTCTCAGATCCTGTGGAATATCCCTGTACAAGCCGTGATCATAGAGCACAATATCGAAATTTGGTCCTCTCCTCCTAGAATCGTTCTTCCGAATAGCGATATTGCCTCCATGAGGATCACAGTGCAACGGCGCCCCCTCCCCAAAAATCATTTCGTTGAAGATTCTCGCCAGGGTAGCGGAGACTTCGTCCCGGTCAATTCCCTGCGAGTCCATATACTTCAAATCGTCCAGTCTCTTGCCCGTTTCGCAGGCCATGACGAGGATCCGTTTTTTCGCCCAAAGCACATCTGGGATCACGAGTGGTAGAGGCCGTGACAGACTGCCAAAATACTCTTGTGTCCGTTTCGAGTTCTCGGCTTCGCATTCGAAATTAAGTTCTTGCGGGAGGGAGACCTCGACTTCCGAGGATAGCCATTCGAGGTCGTATTCGGGGAAGAAGCGTTTCAGCGTGGAGAAGGTGAACGAGGTAAGGTTCATGTCGAGCTTGGCCCATTTCTGAAGGGCAGGGTGTTGGACTTTGACGGCGACCTTTTGACCTGTCTCTTTGATCGTGGCCATATGAACCTGGGCGAGAGAGGCGGCACCTATAGGCTCGGGGGAAAATTCAGAAAAGTAGTCCCAGAGATCTTGTCCGGTATCGGCCTTGAACATGGCTTGAATCGACTCGAATGAAGAAACAGGGCATTTGTCTTGAAGAGGTACGAATGTCGTCGTCCACTCGGAAGGGAGGAGGTAGTTCATTGCGCTCTGTCATCAATGTCATATTAGACTTTGAAGCATGATAATTCGAAGGGACAGGGGGACATACCAGATGTTGTCCCAACTTGATAAATATACCACCACTCTGTTCCAACACCTTGAGCGTTCTGTCTGCGCACCTCTTGTGGCAGGCCTTGAGCAGCATGTCCTTCTCTTCTGGGTCCTCCACCTTATCCCGCCGGCTGAGAGTGGTACGGTAATCGTTGATACAGAGCACCAGCGCGGCGGCCACCCTGCCCGTTCTCTCCATCGCTTCATATGTGGCCTTGACATCGTCACCGAAAGCTAGCAAGCTTCCACCAACAGCGGCAGCAGCAGCGACAGCACCGCCGCCGGTTGCGGCCAGCACGGCTGACCTCCTGGCTTTCGATCTGCCACCATAATTTGAGTGCTGGCGTCCTCCGTTACTGCCAGTATTGTTGCCATACTGTCTTGTCGTCGGGCTATTCGTTCGAAGTGGGCTCGGGCCCCCATTCCGAACTGTCGGTATAGCGTTGCGACACTGGGCGCATGTCCAACCTGTTTGCTGAGCGAAACCAGGGGTGAAGGCCAGGCGCCTCGTGGCGAGGGAGGCTCTCGAGGATAACATTTCGTCGGTTTTCGTATATTAAAAGAGTCGTAATCAAGGCATTAGGCAGAGAAGAACAAAATCTAGGAAAAAGCGGGCGTCAGGAATGGCGGCATCGGAGTTGGCGCAATCATGAAGAAACTGTTGAGGGCATTGCGTCTTTCAATTTTTTAGAATGGCCGCGCCGAGGCAAGCCCTGTCCAAGATTAATTGCATCGGATGACCCCGGTGCCGGCCGGGGCAGCCTTGATATGATGTCTGCTGGGGTTAGGGTTGGGTGAGGCTTTACGATGGACAGACAACGGCGGATTTGGTGGTATCAGAATAGACAACATGAGGTTATCTACAAATTTGTACGGTCAGTAAAATCCCGAGTTCGATTCTTTTCGAATTCAGATGAACTGCGAACAGACATTCCTAGTCAAAATGACAGAGTCTGAGAGTACATCGCGCTTGGGCATGGATATCTGGCCTGGCCAATCAAATACCCTTGCTTTGTGCGTGTACACTCTAATCCCTGAAAGTTCGTGTAAGTGGGGCGGTCTTTCGAAAACTTCATACTTTACCTCAACAACCACCATCTTTTACGCGGAAAAAAGGGGTTTATAAGATTTAAGATCCTTAATCCATTTATATCCTCTATTTTTACGCTTCATTATAGCTATATTGTGGTAAAAACTGTCGCCGTTTGAAAATGCTGGTCCGAGCGCCCGCACTAACAAACTTTCAAGTATTGGACTGTAAGTTAATGCTTCCTTTTTTGGCCCGCGTGCCTGGCAACATCTTTCTGTTTGAAATCTTGCAAAAGTCCTGGTGTTTTGAATTTAAGAAACTATTCCTTTGATTTACCCAGATATTTGTGAGATTATATTTTCAAGTATTTTCCTCGCTTTCTAGCCCACTGTGTCATGAGCGATGTAAGCCACATGGGACCTATCCCTGAGATAGGAGCAAACATTCATGGACCAAAGTAAGAATTAAGTGATTAAATATATAATTCAAGTCTATCAACAGCATACTCAATTGTGGGACCGGCTACGGCATGGCTAATCATTGTTCTGTAAGTTGCGGTGTATTCATACTGTCTTGAAAAGTCGTCCAAATAAGAGTTTGGCGAAGCTGACAAAATTTAATGATTGTGGCCTGGTGGGGCTAGAATTTGCCAGCTATTTGCATGAGGACAATATGGTCGAGAATACTCTTTGGAATGCTCTTTGTATAGATAGGTGTTATGTATTTATTCAGTGAATGCTGAGTGGAACCAAGTGTCAAGTGAAGAGCCATGGCCGTGTGGCAGCCCGTACCTCCAGATCGAGACAACGATCAATATGGAGCAGTAGAGGGGCATCTGGAAGTGTTTAATCCTGCCCATTGTGTGTATGCACTTTGTAGAACAGTTATGGAGTGTTAGGGTTATCTGTGACTCTGCAAAGAGATCAGGCGGCCAAGTAGTCGTTTGGATTACGGAAGGCACGAACTAGCCGTGGCCTCCCGTGATGAAGCCACGTGAAAGTCTCTGCCTAAAAGAAGGTGGAAAACTAATTTTTGAGTTCAGGTCATTCCGATGACGGAGACCTACACTTCTGAAAGGTGGCAGGAGCGAAGGGCTTCATCGCCCATGGCAGATATCAACAATGAATGGGGTCGAAGTCGTCACTGAGGAGATGCCTGGAAGCAGGGCCTTGCCTGGTTTTGACTCTCGTTGGCTTTAACTGATTGTCACCAACATCGTTAGACTGAAGGGCTTTCTATGGGCGATGTCTTAATTGAATGCTTTCACAACTCTCGATCTTAGAGACTCGGTGTGGGCAGAAGTGTGCAGGACACCCTCTTCGACAGCATCGTGAACCAGGAAGATCTTGGAGTAGTGCATTCCAACAGCCTCTTGACCGTTTTGTACTTGAACCCTACGTTTCTTCCCTCAGTGACGCACGGATACAAAATCTCCAGATACTAGAGTCTGTATTGTTGCGCGTGACTCAAAGTCTCTGCCCCTGCTCCTACGGCTCCGGGCAAGCCAATATCGCCCACCTCCCCGCCATTGTTCTTATTCTCTTCCTACAAAATACCTCAACGCCGAGTCTCACGATCAATCAGGAGCTCCGCAGTTCATCACAGCTTCCTGGAGCATCGTCAAATCTGATGAGCAGTTCCTCCGCTATTTATTTCATTTTTCAGCTTGAGAACTGATTTCCACTGTCCCTGGGCCTTTTCACGACTTTGCACGCCTCTCGACACTCACCGGCTTCATCACCTTCCTCCGATACGCTAGCCAAGTCAGCCAAAATGATGATGACCAAGCTGGCCAGTAAGACGACCCAAACCGCTCGATTGGGTCGAGGCCAATTTGAGCCTCAGGTATCGTCTCCGCTTCGACCCCGGGTTTTGGAGCCTGACGCGACAATTGACGAGGGCGCCCCGGCTCCCCGGGACAGGAACAACCTGACAGGCTCCACTTCTTTCACTGATGAGGCTGAAAATGACATCGCCATCCGGGTTGACGGCAATGCTGGCGACGACGCGGGCGGTGAGGAGAAGCTCGGCGGCAACAAGGTCGACGGCAACAAGGTCGACAACGACGAGGAGAACAACGACGAGGAGGACGGGACCCGTGCTGCTTTGGGTGATATCACTTATTTGCTCACCATTCCCACCAACTCCAAAACCTTTTGCCTTCCTCAGATCGTCCGTCCGAGCTCCCACAAGTTTGCTCCCAAGACTGTCCTCAAAGTTGCAGAGCAAGGCTCAGAGCCCGGCCCCTCTGCGAAAACTGAGACTGCCACCGCCACCACCACCACTCAGCGCAACGCACCCTTGAGCCGCGACTTGGTGGTCGAAATAGAGCTGCCCGAGCAGGACGAGAACATCCCTCCTGCCATCATGCCTACCCGCCGCCGCTCTGGGGCCCGACATTCCTCTCTTCAAGTTCCTTCCCCTGCCGCCATCGCGGAATCTTCCCTCAGCCACAGGGAGATAGCCGAGAAAATCGTCAAGCAGCAACGTGAGGACAGGGAGGCGTGCGAGAAATGGAATGCCGAGTCTCGCAAACTCGTCTCCATGAGAGGCACCTGCCGTGGCCGTCGACAGTTCAAAAAGTCTGACCGCATCAGTCAGAGCCCTCTCTTCAAGAGCGAGACCAAGAAGAAGTAGGGCTTCGAGCTTGGCGAACTCCCCAAAGAGAAGGGTCTGGGTTTCGAGATCTTTGTTGACGAAACCTCCGAGTCCGGTGCCCCATCTTCTGATGAGGCGGAAGAGGAGAGTGTCACTGAAGTTGTGGAGGATACTTCTTCCTCTATCTCCGACTTCGAGCTTCCATCCCCTGTCTTTGAGGGATCTTCTCTTCTCGATGCCTCGACTCCTGAGGAGTAGGTCAGCGGTCAGCTTTCTTTCTATTCAACATAGAGCCATTCGGCACTTACCCCGAGGACGTTACACATTGACGACACAAACGACACGAAATTATGATTATGCGGCTACGACAATTTTCTCTTTTCTATTTCCTCCTTGTTACCGGTCATTCGTTTATCTTTCCTTTTCTCTAGTTTAGTGATGGTTACACGCTCGTTACGGAAGGTTAATCGGGTTTCATTGAGTTTTGCTTAAGATAGGCACCATTGGGACGGAGGTCGCCATTTCTTTCTTCTCGACATACACGACGTTAGTCGCGTGATTTGGTAGAGCAATGGATCTCTGGAGGTGAATTCACATCGGGTTACTTCTGTCTTTTTGGGCGTTGTTTTGTTGAATTGTCGTGTCGCTGTGCCGTTGTGTCGTTGTGTCTTTCAATGTATGTAGCATATTCAAAGTGTTGAGTCTTTCAACAAGCTACTCATCAAATCAGATCGATCAGGTCACACTTTCTCAAATGGAAATCGGCTTGCCCTAGCGTGACGTGTGGACAGGTGACGGAGAAGTCGGACCATTTCCAAGCGATAGACAGCCACTCACCCAGATAGAACCCAAAGATCATCTGTGGAAACTTCCATCTTGCTCCCAATAGGTATCCAACAATCGAAGGCTGTCGTCGAACAAAGAGCCATGCCCCTGCCGCCACAGGCCAGTGAATTAACGCGGATCGGCAGTTTGGGTCCACCCCTGCGTTAGTGTGGGGTGGCAAGGGCCAAACTGGGGCTCCATGATGTAATTGACATCATTGGTGATGCCCTCTCTGAAGCTTCAACTACGCCAGATGCCTTCAGAGGAAATTATTTAGAGGGCTGCGTCTTCAATTCCCACTTCTCCCAACCAATTCAACAGAACCATCAAACCAACGCCCAACATCTCAAACCACCGTCTTACAACCACAGCTACACATCTTCAGAGTAAGCAACCACAAAAATTCAACTATTTCAGTATTGCTGCTCCCAGACAGATTAACTAACATTCTGCCAGAAACTCAACACACAACACAATCAAAATGACTCAGTCCAAGGCCGACAAGATCGAAGAGGTCCGCAAGAACCTCCCTCTCCCAGAGCAGCCCCCCAAGCCCTCTGATTGGCAGTCGGCGGATGCGCGCACGGTCAACGTCGGCACCGGGCGTGTGTCGAGCGATATTTCTTATGGGCCCGGTTCCACAGCTGGATTGCGTGAGCCTGCAACCAAGGCGTCAGAGGATATTGACATGAGTGGTATCGGTCGGCAGGGCAAGGATGGGTTGAGCGAGCCCCCCAAGGATGCGCGGGCTTAAATGGGGAATGGAAAGGGATTTGATGTAATGATATTTAAATGACTACGAGGCATGGTGATGGGTCTGAGGTTATCACCGACGAATGGAAAAATATATCCAGTTTGAACATTGTGGCCCAACGCTAAAGTGGGATGTGTAGTGTATTGATGTTCCAAGTCCAAGTAAAAGGATTAGTCAAACATATTCAGATCCTACAACGGACACATTTTACACAGTCTAAATCCAATTCTTCGATTGCACCGACTTCATAAAGCTGCCTCTCCTGAACCCGATGCATTATTGGAATTCTCAAGATATACAGGCGTGAACATGTCAAATCTTATTGTAATCAGTCGCGACATAGACTTTTGCAAGGGCTGGCAACATCCGGCGTTTGGTCAGTTTGTTGGTGTCAAATTAATACGCTCAACACAACCGGGGATTCTTTTCTCTCAAGATATCATACTGTCTCTAAGAGTCTGGCCTGGTGGAAACCCATCTATAGGTATATCGTGTCATCAGCATCACATGTGAAATTTGCCGGCCTTTTGCAAGATTTTTCTTCCCTGAACATCATTATTCCTAACTCGATTGGCAGCCAGCCAGCGCCTCCATACGCTGGCCTTGGGTGCCGCGTGCGCGCGCTCCGTCGTCTCTTGCTCGCGGTCTTTTTCCTGGATGCTTGGCCGAAAACAGACATGTCACCTTACTGGGAACTGTATCACAATCCTAGCCTTACACAGGGCCGGTGAACGTAGGCAAAGTACGGATTCTGCAGGAGTTTCGAGCTCGCCAGGCCGGTGTGCAAGCTTTCGTCTAGCTAGGAGAGCTAGGCATATAGACAGCTGCCAACTTCCAGGTAATAAATGGTAATGTGTTAGCTTGTCAGGATGCTGCCTGGTTGAAACTTTCCATCCCCCAGTTGTTGCGACGATGTAGTTGCTGGCCCTGTAGACCACCTAGGTACCTGACACAACTTCTTCAAGGCTGAGACGATTTTCTACACTGAAATGACTGACTAGAAGCGTTGTCATACGAGCCCTGAGCATGGACCATACTAGATGTCGAGCTGTGGTGAATCAAACAAACAAACTGACAATCTGATAAGTGGAGTTGGTCATACAACTGCCTATATGTGCCTTAGGAGTCCAGACTCGGGGGTAAATGGCGCGCACGGACCATATCATGATCCCAAAATAGGGGGCAAGTAATAGTCTTCAAGAGAACGGGCAGAGTTGATGACATCCATTGAGAATTCTGTGACTAATTGTGCGGAATTTTTTCCTTTGTACTATCGTGATGTTGAAAAGCTAAGTGGCACTGATGCCCTGTATGCCTATGCAGGAAATCATGGTCTTTTCAAAGAATCCGCGTTTGCGCAGGGTCCTGACGTTGACCGGCTTTTCAAGTAGAAATTGACAAACGTGAGAGACTCAAGGGTGCTATGGAAGTCAATTTAGTGAGCAAAAATAATACTTTTGGTATGGTTTTACTTGCAAGTGATATATTGGGGGCCATGTTGGCATTGAGAACCGCAGGAAGCCATCGCCTTCTTGAGCCCTTCTGCAAGGTAGGTACAAACTGGATGTGTCTGCATTATACAGGAAAAGGGGTGAAAGTTGCCAGACTCACTGCATGCCGCCGAGCCATTGCCTTTGCCGGTCCCGTTCTAATCCCCATCTCCGGCCCCAGCCCCGGCCCCGGCCCGCCGACTTCCTCAGCCGCTCGCCGAGATATATCGACGCCGACAACATCCAAGCCCTAAGCTCAGCCGCGAGCCATGGCCATTCTCAAGTCGCGACGATATCATGCTTCTGTGGTCCCGTACTTAGGGCTTTCACCAAGCATCGTGGGTCCCACAGACCGGTATAAAGCAAGCCTCCTCTTCCCTCCCCACGCTGCTTTCTTCCTTCGAACCCAAAACAACACAGCAAGCCTACTTGCAACCGGGAACACATCCACATCCCACCAGCACCCCTCTGTCTCCATACCCTTTTACTTCTATTTGATCTTCAGATCCGTCTATTTCCCTTTGAGTACCGACCTTCGTTATCACCTCCCTGGTACTCAAGTTCGATCTTCAGATCCATCATCCGACCGACTATTGCAGGATTTACCCTGTCGATTGAGTCTCCGAGAACGTATCGACACCTCATTTTTCTCCATATCATTCCTGCTTTGCTTTCGAGTCTCGACATCGCTGAACCTCATATCAAAGAATACTCATCGGCATCTCTGTCGCTTGTCCTGGCACCTCAGGCACTTCATTGCATACCTACCTGTAAGTATCGCACTTCATGAGACCATGACCGGCCTCACCTTCCTTCCTCTCAGCACATTGGTCTTGCCACATCAGCGTCCCTGCTCATCACAGCTCCTTCCCCTCCTTCCCTGCCCTAAGTAGGCGCCCCCACCATTCGTTCGCTTCCCACCTTCCTTCCTTTCACCTGCCCTCCTTCCCATCTGCCCTACCTTAGCTTTCTTCCAACTCAGCACACCGCCTGAGGAGTGCCCTTCAAAGCTTCTCTTCCTCTCTAGCTACCCGTTCCCAAACTTTTCCTCACGCTCTGTAATAACCGTCTTTTCGCACACCACGATTAGAATCTCATGCAGCCAGTCCGTCTGAGTTCTGTTCTACTCTTTACCCTTTCTGACAATCTATCAGACAGCCATTTTCGGTCGGTTGTTATTCCTACTTCCAGGTTCTGGCGACTTGATCTCAATCGAAACAACTCCATCAACATCTCCGACATCATTTGGCCGCTTGCTAGGTTCGCAAAGTCATCTTCCGAATCAACTTGACATCTAGCCCACGATGTCTATTGACAAGGAGAACAAGACCCCCGAGGAGTTGGCGAAGGAGGCTGCCGCTCAGGAAGCCATGATGGTAATAGCATTCTCCCTTGTCACAATGCAACACTAGCTAACAAGTCTCAGAATGATTTGGGTATTGGGCGAATGGATGAGCTTCCTATCGAGGATGGTGAATTCAAAGGTAAAAAGCATGGTCGTCATGACCAAGAAAACCATCAGTCCCGTTTTGAGCCCCGGCGGCAGGGAAAGGCAGTGCGTGCTGCTATCATGGCGCAAAATTCTAAGCTGGCCACTGTCTGGAATGGTAAGAATCCTTCCCTCCGAGGCTCAATTAATCCAACTAACATTGCCACAGATGCTATTGCATCCGGTGTCTTCGAAGATGATGACGCTGCAGAGGTCAAGGGTCTTAAGGCCCTTGGAGGTCCACGCCTCTACGCTGCCAAAACCCAGGACCAGATCAAACAAGATGCCAAGAAAAAGACAATGGACCTGATGAACTTTCAGCACAAGAAGTGAGTTGGCCGTTGGGTTGTCATTGTTTCCCGAGGAAGTTCTGGTACTAACCAATCTACACCAGCCTTCATCCGAACCACATGCATGGCCAGGTGCCCCCAGCTAAGAAGCCCCGTCATTCATCTGCCAAAGTCCATCAGGCCGTCAAGAGCGGGGCCCCCTTTGGTGGCCAGCGCAACCGAACTCGAGGTAATTCGATTTCTAACATGGCTGGTCCATCTCGGCACACTGCGGTTTCTTCCGCACCTCGTCGCTCGGTGTCAAGACCGGCTCAAGGCCCACCCAAAGTCGCCCATCCGGCACAAAGGGTCGTCTCAATTCCGCCATCTGAATATGGTGGCAACCAACAAATTGTTGACCCCCCTAATATGGTAGCCCGAGCTGAGGTCTTGCTCACCCCGCCTGGGAAGCAGGGTTCGCTACAATGCATTGTCTTCTTGACGATAGCTCCAGCACCATCTTTGGGCTTCTGTTTGATGTTTGTCGACAACAAGCTGTTTGCACGGTTTGCCATTGCTGAGTATCAGGACTTCATGTCCAGCGACCTCACTCTGTCGCTTCACTTTGGATTGGAGACCGTGCTATATTTCACTTTTACTTTCAGAACCGCTTCCGAGCTTGAGGGATTTCTCAAGGTTTTGAGAGACGTCAAAGCTGGCAAGTGTCTTGTCGCAGCGATTGAGTCTTCTGCCTCCGTCCAAAAGCCTGCCGCCGAAAACAGTGTCACTCCAGCCCAGGCAGCTCCCACAAAGATTGCTCTCGACCTGCCTGCTCCTACAAAGCCTGCTCCAGGGAAGTTTGTCCCGGCGAAGGTTGCCCCGGCGAATACTGCTCTGGAGAAGCCTGCGGTCCGAACACCGTCACCCACAGCCCCCAAAGCGGTGCAGTACGCCGCCCGCAGGCTCACGGAAGAACCCGATAGGAGCCGCCAACTCGAGAACCAGCATCGAAGCGGATCGACCTATGGGGTTCTCATCAGCCTCGAGGGGGACGATACCAGTCCCATCAACGAGCCTCGCAGCTCAGAAGCATCAACGCTTCTGTCGAGCCTGCAACCTTACAGCAGCGAGGATGCTGAGTCTAGCACACCGACCCAGAATGGGGCGCTCGAGGACGTGAAGTTGCCGGTAGCGGGTGCGGTTTCTATGCTTCGCAATATTCTGGCTACGTTCATCATGAAGAACACTAGCAGAAAGACCAAGCAGCAACTAGATGCTGCAGTCGAAGGCATTCGGGAGGCCGTGATGGATGTGATCTGTCAAGGTTTCACGGAAACTGAGCGACAAGAGACAGCCGCGCAAATTGAGGACCATATGAACTCCTCCGCGGCAGTGTCTGGTGAACGCCATCGCGTTCAGTACACGGAGGAAGAATTGTTGAGCATGAGGGAGAACCAGGTCCAACCCCCGGCCTGGTTGGCAGACGTCATTGGAGAACTGCCACGTCGCCAAAGACCCTCCCGGGTTTCCTCAGTCGATGATGTTGCCACTAAGGAGCATATCCGAAAGTCCACTGTGGGAATGGACTGGGTGTTGAGTAAGGAAGAGTCGCCCGCGACTCCGAAGCAACCTCCAACGGAGAAAACAGAGAAAGTTACCCTAGCGCAATCGCCCGTCATGAGTTCGCAGGGAGTCCAGACCACAGGGAATGTCAATATTGCGCCTCCCAGAACTGACGTGGGGCTCCGGGCCTCACGGTGGTCTTCAAGGGTTGCCGCCCCGATCCGCAACCAGAATGCGTTTACGGGACTGCCGTACGAGAGCCGTTGGAAAAAGGGCAGCTATATGTACGAGCTGGCTCAGCTTGATCCCCAGGCTCAAATCGACGCACCAGTCCGCGATTTGGTGAATTTCTACTTCCCAACTGCGGGCGCGGATGGGGAACTGGAAACATTGGCATCTGTTCAGATGGTCAATGGCAGCAAGAATTTGCAGTCGTCTCCCAGCGATCTGAGCAGTGATGCTCAAATGGGTGAGCTTAGACGGAATATGGCACGACTCACTCTCGAGTCATCATCGGGATCACGAGCAACATCTTGCTCTAGTGTGCAGGGTGAGCAATTGATCCCGATCGAGGAGAACCCAACTCCTCCTACTTCGTCTTTCAACGCGGCCGCGCAGACGTTTACACCGACCGCTCGCACCTTCACTCCCACAACGTCCACCCTGCCGCCCGTCACCACAAGTGCTCATTCGAGCACACCGACTCTGAGCGGCCTTGGGTCGTCTCGGCATGCTAGTAGAGCAGCACTGCCGACCGCCGGCCAGTTCAACTTCCATCTTCCCCGGCTCCATCGCAAGTAATGGGGCGCACTTTGGGTCATGGGACAGAACACCTGGAGTTGATGTTTCAGGCATCACGTTAATAACGTACCTCGATAAATTCTTGAGGCTTGAGAATATTTGTAATTATAGCAACATGAAAAGAAAAATATTGGTGAGATCTGGGCTTGGTCTTTAAAGGTATCTGGCGTTAAGAGGAGGAGAGGTTTGCTTATCAGCCCTCATTCAGGTGTTTTTAGGAGCTCGGTGATCATTCACCACTGCTCAGTGGCACGGGCTGCAAGGGTGCGGTACAGGTGCTTTTAGATTTTGCAGCAGCGCTCAATTAAGCTGAATATACTCTTCACTCTGAAGAATAGGATGTACATTGTGAAATGGTTGACATAGAAGATGCTGCTGATGTCTCGAGAACTGACGAAACAGTAGATGCCAGGTTCACAAGGGAGAAACCCCAATGTTGCTTTGTGGTAGAAAATAATGACAATCCTCTCCATCCAGACCTAATTTCAGAAGCTGGGGGATGCCGAGCCGTGATCTGATCCTAAAGTGCGGTTGCATCTGGGATCGCAAACCGCCGACTTGCTTGTCTGTTCCTGACTTTCGCATAGGGAAAATATCATCACGGGTGAGGCCGTTTTCTCTTTCTCCTTGAATTCCCGATCCCAGAGACTGTTCCAGATCAACATAACATGGCGTTGTACAGATCGTCAGCACTCGGATTAAAGTTTGTGCAGTCAGCACGACTAGTGTGGTTGTATTGGGGAAGTCTGGAATCTGGACATCAGATGTCAGATGCCAACTCTGGGATGGCATCTCCACCCTTCCCCTAGCTCCGCCCAATCACAAGCTTTCCATTCCCCCATCATCCCAGCAGCCAGCTTGCCCCGGCCGCCTCCGACAATCACACCACGGCGCCGCCAAGCTCCCAACGTCATAAACGTTGTTCCTGAAGCGAGGGGCCCAGTGGTGCGATTTCCATACCCAGCTGGCCAGATGGGCAAGGCGAATGGTCCGAGCTGTTACTCGAATTTGGTATGGGCATAGGGCTGAGCCGCTGGGCATCTGGTGCTTATGGCTAATGGTGGTGCCATTTTTTGTCTGGAAGCGCCTGATTTGACCTTGACAATAGCGCAAACGACGAAGAGCAGCCAGAAGCTTTGTGAGCTTGCTCAAGTCTTCATACACACTGGCACGATGATTCCAGGCTGTCGGTAACCAGGCTGACGAATCCAGCCGAATGGATCGATATCGGGATCGGAAGGGAATGGTTTATCTGGAGTTTGATGGTTCCCCAAGTTGCTGGAAATAGTAATATATAACCATCCATCTGTCTCGTGTCTTTCCCTTTTCGTATCATCATCATCAGCAGCATCAACAGCTTCATCAACACCGATCTTTCAGATCCAACCAACAAACAATCTCCTCTTACTCTTTCCGTACAATCATTGTACCCAAAAGTCTCAGCTCAACCCACCTCTCTCATCACCACTTTTAACAAAACACAAAAATGTCTCCCATCCTCGCCCGTCTCGCCGCCCGCAGCTCCTTCCGCGGTGTGCAGCAACAACAGAGAACCTTCTCCGTCTACAAGTCCCTCCGGCAGTTCGCCCGCTCCTTCGAGCACGCCCCATTTGAGCGCCTGCCCGCCACCAGCGAGTCCGCCGCCGCGGACTGGGGGAGACAGTTCAAGAGACTCGGCAAGCAAAGTGCAATGTATGTTTCTTTTTCTTCCTTCTCCCACCTATTGACACTATTCATAAGAGAAGATGAATTAACAATAAAAAATACAGTTACGTCCCTGCCATTGGCATGATCCTCGGCTGGCCTTACCTCGCTGCTCGGGGTCTTGATGGTCATATCTAAAAAGACCAGTTTCGACAACAACATTACTTTGGGGGAGGAGAAGTACACTCGAGAAACGACACATACGAGAAATATTTGCTTTGTTTGGATTTTTAATAACGGCGTTTTTGGGAGGGGGGAATACCACTTTGCATAATTGGAACTGAGCGGCAGTTCTTGTACAGATACAGATAAACTCTTAGATAGGGGGCTGGTCTGGGAAATATTACACACACAAAAAAACAATGATCTAACATACTTGAAGATTTATAAGTGTTGCCTTTGCGAGTGATTTTGTTTATGAATCGCGATAAAAGCTAGTCAAGTGAAGTTTTGGTGCTTCTGCGGTGAAGGTTGCATTTCCGAATTGTTCACCTTGCTTCTTGGACAAGTTTACCCCTGAAGAACCCCAGCTTGAGATTTCACGGCATATCTATCACACACCAAATATAAGAAATACTGTAAATTCCGTTCAACCGGGTATCATTTTTCATCCTTTTTTGACATATGCCCCCTTCTATCCATTTATTTATTCATTACAGAAAACTCGCCATTCTCATCATCATCAACCCCTTCCACAGCCCGAAATCTATTTCGTCCTCGCCACCGTCGTCCCCTCCGCCGGCTCCAGCAACTTCCAGTTGCACACAATCTTGTTCTCCTCAAACTTCTTGACGATCTTGCCAGCAATCTCCTCAAAGTTGCTCGTCGCCAGCGCCAGGATCGTCGGCCCGGCGCCGGACAGGCACACACCCAACAAACCCGGCTGCGTGGCGGGCGTCATGCTCTCCACAATCTCCGTCAGCCCGGGAATCAGCGTCTGTCTATACGGCTGGTGCAGCTTGTCCTGCATGGCGAGGTAGATCAGCTCCGGGTCGGGAGGGCTCTGGCCCAGCGCGACGGGCAGAAGCGCTATCCTCTGGAGGTTGAATGTCTGTCCATTTCTCATCAGCACCACACCATTCCCACCCTTTTTTCTTTTTCCATTGCATCACTTAAACTTACCACATCATTTCTGGGATACTGCGCCGGCAAAACCTGTCTCGCCCTGGCAGTAGGCACCTCAAACTCGGGAATAATCGCCACGGCCTTGATCTCCTGCGCCCACGGGAACTTGATATGGTGCCCGATCCCCACCGGCGGCTCGGGCGGCCTAGCCCCCGTGTCGACACCCCCCTGAGGCGCGGGCAACACCTCACTCAGCGGGATCTCAACCCTGGCCGTGTCCTCGGGAGTCAATGGCTTGAGGTACGTCCCGACGAATCCACCAAACAGCGCCGCGCCGACATTGTCAGGGTGTCTCTCTACAGATATCCCATTTTCATCAGCGAACCATACCCTCAGTCAAGGTTCTCTCAAGAAGACAAAACCTACCAATCATTAAGCAGAAATCAAACAGCCTCTCGGCCGTCAGGTGATCCAACCTGCCCACCTCCTTGCCCAACATCACACCCGCGACCACCGCCGCACCGCTCGACCCCAGCCCCCTGCCTAGCGGGATAGGGTTCTTGATGTGGACGTGCGTGTTCTTGGGGAACGACCTCTGCTCGTGGCATCTGAGAACATACAGCGCCACCCTGGTGATGAGGTTCACCTCGGGATCCAGCGAGATCTCATCTGTCCCTTCGCACTCGCCTTCATAGGTGATTCTGCAGTTGAGGGGATATGACTGAGAGGAAGCTGTGGGAGGGTCGACGGTGACGTGCAGCTCCAGGTACATCGTCAAGGCGAGGCCGATGACGTCGAAGCCCGGGCCGATGTTGGCGGAGGAGCATGGGGTTTTGATAACAAAAGATTGGGTGGCCATTTTTGGCTAGTTTTGAAGCTTTCTCCAGAGACAAATTGATAGGTAGTGTCACAAAGGACGTTGGTCGGGAAGAGCCGCTCCCGTCGTGTGTCACTCTCACCTTAAAAATGCGTGAGTGATCCGTGTAACGACTGATGAGACGAGTCAAAATAATTTTGACGGAGACCTCTGAGCAATTCAATCCCGCATCCACATTCCACCCGCCAGGTCAACCCCGATCACGGAGGGTGGGGTCGCAGCTCACCCCTCCAGGGCCTGAGCGCTGCAAAGCTTGGCTTCAGTTTGACCCCGGGCCGCTGGTAACCGCTGCAACCTCAGCGCCTCAAAGACTCTAGTTTCGAAATATCTGCCGTTCACCTGATATCAAAACTTGACAATAGCCAACGACACCATGTCAAAAACCAAAAACACTGCTTGTATTGCATGCTAAGCTAACTCTACCAAAAAACCCTCAATGGGAGTCCCTAGGGTGCTCCGGCATCCATCCCCCAGAAGACGATCCGCCATCGCCTTGGTTTCTGTCACATCATGACCTGTCCAGCAGCAAAGATAGAAATACCTTGAAATTAGCATCCGTGTCCTTCGGACGGGCAAACGAAGGCCGAGCCCGTCGAGCCACTGTTGCAAGCGGGCTTCACCTCGGTCTTGTCCAGCAGGCAGATTACCTTCTGCGCACCATCGCCGTCCTTGGAGGGAAGAGGAGCCTTCTGCGTCTTCTCAATCTTGGGAACGGCACCAAAGCGGCTGTTGCCCTGGTCCCAGATCTGGACACATACTCTGTCAGTATTCATAGATAGAAGGGATGTAAGTCAAGACTTACAGCGTAGATCGACTTCAAGAAGGTGTCTCCCAGAATATCAAACGGCATAGAGCCGCGCGACTGGACTCCGCCGTAATAGTTGCTGTCATCGGCGTCCGCAAAGATAAGGTCCTCCTTCTGGATGACGAACTCCTTCTCGCCAACAGCGACGCTCAACTCCGGGAGATCGTCAACCTTGGCCGACTTGGGGATGAGATAACCTTGGTACTGCTCGCTGTAGGCAGCTCCATCGATCTTCTTGTACAGCGCGTCACAGGCCTGGTCCGAAATGAGCGCGAGTGTCGTGCCGGTGTCGGCAATGGCCTTGTTGCCAGAAAGTTCGACCTTTTCACCATCAATGCTGGCACTTGCACTGTCGAACAGCCAAAAACCTTCCGTGCTGTCCACTTTGGCCCATGCGATCTCCTCTCCAGACTTCTCAACTAAATCTTGATCAATCCAGCCAAAAGTATAGAACGACTCTGGCTGGAGATCGCGAGAGCTGTAAAAGGCCGAGGTGAACAGCTCAGCCTCCTTGGGAATATCTTCCTCTGCGATCATGTTGTCTACTGGTGTTGGCTGAGGGTCACGGCCAGTGATTGAGTGCACTGTGTTGATCTGTTTGAAAGCCAGTCCAAGAAGACCGCCCATGACACCCTGGCTGAATTGAGCGGACACGTGCTTGGCCACCTCGACTGCTTGTTTCTTGATGACGAGGCCACCGATGGAAATAGTGTCGTTGCCAACGAAGCCGGAGGCTGAGCTGCCATCACCGTACTGGATCTTCCAGTCCTTGTGCTTGAGTAGCTCAAAGCTGGAGGATTCGTCGTGCTTGAAGGCATCCGGACGAACCTGCATTAGTTATTGTCAGTTGCTGTCACAGCGAAGAAGAAATTTGGTGGGGCGTGGCAGCATACCCAAAGGTCAGCGGATCCAGTGTCAAAGTCCAAGAGGACCTTCTGAGGAGGAGTGCCGATCAACACCTCGCAAAGATATTCCATGTCTCCTTGCTGGTCTTGAGCTCCAACTTCTCCCGGCTTGTCGTCTCCTGTCTTCTCAACAAGAGAATTCCACATCTTCCGCAGGGACTCTGCGGCAAACTTGCCAGAGGTCCAGTTGGTGCTGGGATCACGGATCGTCCGGGAAGTGAGAGGGCCCGGCTTAGTGGGCTGGATGCCATAGCGGTTGATGGCAGAGGCGTAAGCCTTGGTGCCGTGACGCTGGAAGTTACTGTTGGGGATAGCTTTGACCTTGTGCAAGCCAAGCTCAGCGCGGAGCTTGGACTGGGCAAGGAAGATGGGCTCCATGATGTGTTGGTTGTGCTGGTTTGGGTGGTTGAGAGAGTGTTGGGTGTAGTTTGTGGTTACCAAGGAAAGGAGAAGTAGTTGTTGAAGGCCGAGAGTTGTGGTGTTGCTGAAATACGATGGCGATACCATGAGCGGTGCGGGCGGGAAATGAATGAGAAAACGAAGAGGGGGTTCGGTTGTTCAAATATGGTCCATGCTGTCATGTATGACTGGCTAGATCTTTGGATGGAAAGAGCAAGGCAGTGCCCCTCGCGCGGAGGAGATCACACATGTTGGATGCCTTGATGTCAGCCGTCGAATGCCGTTGTCGTCCTTTCCTCTCCAAGATGGCTATGCTGATAACGTGCGCAAACTGCAGTCGTGTGTGACTCAAATGTAAAAAGGGTATTACGTAGACACCAAACGAGGAAGGGCGCAATGACAAGCTGTTGCCATCGGAGGCTTGTTTTAACGGCCGAGACTGGGGTCGACAAGTGTTAAGAAGACGCAGAAGCCGCGGAGAGCCGCGGTGTACCACTGCCGTGGTGTTTGCCATGTAGGGGATGCGTAAACTGATCTTCTGACCAGCTAACGCCCAATGTTTCGGGCATTCGTCGTGGAGAGGTACAAGCCGCCACGCCAACGTGAGAAGTAATCAAGTTGCGAACGCTGATGCCCCGACCGTCAATCGATTCCATCTGGAAGTTGCAATAGTCTCAGCCTGTTTCAAGATCCTGCACAAATTGCGTCCGATAATGTGTGATAGCAACCACGACATACTTGTGGACCCAATGGCCCAAGGAATAGCCAGGCTTCACCAGAGCTCCTTGTTGGTTTCTACATTCCCCAAACAGGGACCTCAGGGGCTCAACTTCACTTTTCCAAAAATAAAACCTCTAACCCCGTTGCTTATCCAACAATCTTCCCCATTGACCAAAGTCTCAACTGGAACAACCTCCTCAAGAGCAAGGCCCCTGTGCACAATTGTCAGTATGAATTTATCCCGGCCTTTCTCCTCCCATGAAACATACCTCTCCAAAGCCCATCTCCTGGTCGTTCCATCCTGTCCCCCATGCCAGTCTTTGTTTGTTTCCTTGTTTACCAATGGCGTGACCCATCTACCCTCGCGGAAGAAATAAGGTGTGCTGATCGATCCTTCCATCACCGATCCATCTCTGCTGTCCACGATCAGAACTTCCCGAGCAATAGCCGGGGATGTGATGCCTGCCTGTTTCCTCGCCTGATCATAGACTTGTCTTTTGCTAGTCTTGTAATGTGTAAACTCTGAGGGATTGACGTTGTCTGTTGCGTCGACCACCACTTCGAAGACAGTGCCCGAGGACAAGTCCAGGGCAGGAGGGTCTAGTATTGTTGGGAAAAGTCTGGCAAGAGGAACTGAAAGAATAGTAGAGGCAACTGCAATCAACTTGCCGTCCTCAGAAACATCCACTCTAACTCTGGCTGGCTCGTCTTTTCGTGGGAGGTTGGCTGTAATGGACTCTGCCAAGAGTTGAAGCCCAGCTTCACCACTGAGGCTTTCGATAGCTGATTCCCATTTCCAGTGCAAGGCAGCGCGGAGCATGCGGTCGCGATGGTAATCTAGCATGTAGAAGGGGGAGGCGTGGTTGTAGTTCCAGTTTGCATGGGTGAAGGCTGGATTAGAGTGCACTTGGAGCAGGGAGGGGTCGTAGCGAAGGGACGTGAAGATCTGAAAATCGGAGACCATCTTGGTGTAAAAATGGTCGAGATCGTGTTTGGATATATCCCGGTTCTACTTGCTGATGCTGAACAGTTTGAGAAAGAATTTTAATCCGCTTCTCATCAGGCTCAATTGCTACAAGTCCATTAACCCCTCACGATGCCCCTGATGGTTACTGTGGGGACGCTGATGAAGCGTAGGTGGTTGTGTTGACAGTCACGCTATAGACAAAATAATTGGTATTGTAAGTCAGGATCATACCTTAAGAATAGTAGAAAAGGCCTATTAACTATCTTCTTTAAGCTTATTACTATCTTTTAATACGGTAAAAGTATCTTGTCAAGTATTTACGATATCTTCCAAGGCCTATTAACTATCTTTTAAGGCTTTTTGACTATCTTTTAAGCCTTTTAACTATCTTTTAAGGCCTTTTCACTATCTTTCATGGCCTTTTGATCATCTTTCAATATTATATTCCCACTTTGCAGTGCTAGTTATTTTGTCCAGGACGTGACAGTCCAAACGACTGTTGATGCCTCAGGCAGTGAGAGCTGCTGAAGAAGTCCTGCTTGCATGTGGGGTGAAGCTTGGACGCTGATTAGCAAAGAGTGAAGTCACCGTTCCAATCTCTTATCAGACCAACAATAATAAGCGGGTGGCAGGTGGCAGGGGGAGAAGCCCAGGTGTGCGAGGCCAGGTGCCGGAAAAACCGCTTGGTGGAGCTGGCGCAACAATCGCAATTGGCGGGCCGCGCTGGACCGAATTTTTTGATCAAGCTTCCATGGCTTGCTGTTGCAGCTGCTGGGAGAGACGTCAAGGTTTTGTTCTGCAGTATTCAAAGTAAACTGCATCAACGATCCGGCCGTCCATGCAACCGTCGAGTGGCCATAATACCATTTTTTATCGTGCCACGCAGCTTTGATCGCCCGTATCATCCTCTCTCCCACTGAGCCAGCCTTCCAGTAAGCGCTCCCTGTCATCAAAAAAGAGCCATGGCTCCCACGATTGCTTCAGGACCCGCGGGGACCACTGTAACAGTGCCGGGCAATTCCTCGTTGTGGGACCGCCTCTCCAACTGGGCTTCAGAGCACAAGGGACTTGTCTATACAATTGCTGGCGTCGCCGTCGTTGTCACCGGTGCTGGTGTTTTATATTTCGTCAAGGGCCCTGACCAAGTGAGCAACCCTGTCACCTGCCCGACGATGCCCCTCGTCGTTGTCGTCGTCGGCTGCCGGGATACTGACCTCCTCTTCTCTCTCATAGGAATCGGCCCCCAAGCTCAGCAAGAAGGAGCGAAGGAAACGGAAACAGGCCGAGAAGGAAGCCGACAAGAGCCCTGCCTCCGAGAAGCAAGCGGAAGCCCCCAAGACTGCCACAGTAGAGACCGCCGATGAGCTGCCAGAAATTGACGAGGAGTCCGTCACAGCCCTTTCGGAGTCCCAGCGCAAGGAGTATGCCGCTAAGCTGAAGGAAGCCGGCAACAAGGCATATAACCAAAAGGATTTCAACAAGGCCATCGATCTCTACTCAAAAGCTATCCTCTGCAAGCCAGACCCAGTTTACTATTGCAACCGAGCTGCCTGCCACAACGCTCTTAGTGAATGGCAAAAGGTTGTCGATGACACCACGGCCGCTCTTGCCTTCGACGGCGAGTACATCAAGGCGCTCAACCGCCGCTCGAATGCTTACGACCACCTCGGAAAGTACAGCGAGGCCCTTCTCGACATCACCGCCAGCTGCATCATCGATGGTTTCAGGAACGAGCAAAGTGCGCAGGCCGTCGAGCGTCTCTTGAAGAAGTTCGCCGAGACCAAGGCGAAGGAAATTCTCGAGACCAAGCCAGCCAGACTGCCGAGTGCGACATTTGTGGGCAACTATCTGCAATCTTTCAGAGCCAGGCCAAGGCCAGCCGGACTGGAGGATGAGATCGAACTGGATGAGTCGACAGGCAAGGGTCAGCTGCAAAAGGGACTGCAGGCCATGGAAAGCAAGATTGCGCCAGCGTACGACCAGGCTGCCGAGGCATTTGAGAAGGCCTTGACTCTGGGAGACCTCGGGGAATACGAGGCCTATGCTCACAACTTGCGCGGCACATTCCAATGCCTCAAGGGCAAGCATGAGGAGGCTCTGGCCGATCTGTCCAAGAGCATCGAGCTCGACCCTGGGCTGACGCAGAGCTACATCAAGCGTGCCAGCATGAACCTCGAGCTTGGTGCCCCTGAGAAGGCCGAAGCCGACTTCGAAGCCGCCCTGGCCAAGAACCCAGAAGACCCGGATATCTACTATCACCGCGCCCAGCTCCATTTCATCAAGGGAGAGTTTGCGGATGCGCAAAAGGACTATCAGAAGTCGATCGACCTGGATCCCGATTTCATCTTCTCCCACATTCAACTCGGCGTGACCCAATACAAGCTCGGCTCCATTGCTTCATCGATGGCGACCTTCCGGCGGTGCATCAAGAACTTCCCCAAAATCCCCGATGTCTACAATTACTATGGAGAATTGCTTCTCGACCAATCCAAGTTCAGCGAAGCTATTGAGAAGTTTGACACGGCGATTGAACTCGAGAAGGAGACCAAGCCAATGTCCATGAACGTGTTGCCCCTCATCAACAAGTCTCTAGCTCTCTTCCAATGGAAGCAAGACTTCGGTGAAGCGGAGAAGCTCTGCGAGAAGGCGCTCATAAGTAAGTGATTTGCATGTCCCGAGGTACTTTTTAACGTTGTCTTTCTGACCCTGTATCTTACAGTTGACCCTGAGTGCGACATTGCTGTTGCCACCATGGCACAGTTGCTTCTTCAGCAAGGCCGTGTGACCGAGGCCCTTAAGTACTTTGAACGGGCGGCGGAGCTTGCCAGAACCGAGGGAGAGCTGGTCAGCGCGATCTCTTATGCTGAGGCTACAAGGACCCAGATCCAAGTGCAAGAGAAGTACCCCGACTTGGCCAACAAGCTATCGAGCATGGGCGGTGGTGTGATGCGGTAAAAGGCTGCGGGCTGAGGGAAGTCAGAAGAAAGCAGATGCGGGGGGTTCTATTTCGTTGCGTCGTGGGACACAAGCACCTGCGATCCACAATAAACCGTGAATGGTACGCCCCATCAACGCACCGCACCTGCACTCTGACTGTTTACTCAAACATCCCATAAACGGCATATGTCGTTCCGATCGTGTTCCTTGTATTTTTCTTGTTCATATCATTGCGCTGTATCACAGTCTGTCTCAACTCGGCAAAGACAGTGTAGGTGTCTTGGGGGTGTAGATGGAAGGGGTTGAGGATGAATAATATACGTGTACGATGATGATGGGGAGAGAGGGTAGGAAGGGTGTCGGCGTACTACTCCCTGCCTATCCCAATATACAACAAAAGACCAACCACGCCACTCTTATAAGGCAGCCCAAGGAGGAAATGATTCTATTTCGTTTCTTTATCATGTTATGGGCATGAACATTGTTCCTTTCTTGTTGTTATTATAGGCGGGAAGATTCGGTATTTTTCCTCTTTTCTTCTTTTTTGTTTTTGTTTTGACGACTATTCTGGCTGAGGCGGGTGGCTAGAATAGGGGGAAGGGGGATGAGGAGGGTGAAAAGCATACACGTACATGAAACCTTTTTGGGTTTACATATAGTTGTCTTGTGGGGAGAGAAGGCGTATTGGTTTATGTCAGTTGTAGGTTCATAAACCAAAAAAAGAGAACAGCGAAAGAAATATCATGTTCAATTTTAGGGCTACTACAAATGGCGAGGTCGGTTCCGGGGCGACGACTTTGGAATATCCTTGTTTGGTGCTTCCTGAAGACTCTTGATCTTGAAAAAGCGTTACCGCAACATTCATGTCCGCTAGCAGAGAACCCCCCGCGACTATGCCATTTCATTGCTTTACTATAGAGTAAAAAACCCATTGTATGTCTAGGTCCCTTGTTTCCTTCTCCATTACCTGACCGACGGGAAATGCTTTTTTTTTGTTGGTGTATTTTGGTCAGTCTGACGGCATCTTGGCGGTGACATCGTCCTCAGGGGTACTTATGGAACCGAAGAGATCGAGGGAGTGGTCGCAACTTTGTTGACACTGAGCACATGATGTTGTCTTGCGCCCCACATTCTGATGTGACGGGCGGCTAGATGAATCTGAACGATGGAAAAAAAGACATGAATTAAATCCGTATGTACTCTGTACTTTGTACCTGCTACATAGTAGTTTACTCAAAACAACCAACAGCGCGAAGCCCCTCCCAAGATAATAGAAAACCAAAAAAAAAAAAAAACAAGAGACAACCCTCATCTCTCTGACTGAGGAAAAACCCCTGATTCCCCATGACGGATATCATCAGCATGATCCATCAAAAAAACCCGTCATTAATATCCCCGCCCACCAACCACAACCAGGGTCCCGTTTTTGTCCTTGACTGCTCTCTCCCCTACTCTTTTGAGTATTTATTATGAAGACAGATCTCCTAATTCAACACTCCCACCCGGTAACACCCAGACAGAACAAGCGGATAATATCTCTACCTCTCCATAACCAACCCGCGTGCCCCCTCGAATCATTACTTCTTTTCGGTCGCGACCAGCATAACAAGCAAGAGCAAGCACCAACTCCATTCCTTTGACAAAGCTAGAAACGCAAAGACCACCCAGTGACACCCATTTATCGATTCGTTTTCGCACCGTTTTGGTTCGAAATAGCTTTATTGTCCACCGCCGCCACCGCTATTGTTGCTGGCATTTCTGTTCACGACGGCCACACCAACACCCACACCGACAGCGATGATGATCAGAATCAAGATGCTGATACCGAGGCACCACCACTTGAGCTTTCTACGGTTGCGGGCACTCTTAACGGCAGTCTGAATCTGAGTGTTGGCATTGCCGAGATGGTCGGTGGTCTGCTCAGCCTTTTGCGCCACGTCCTCGATGATGTTGCCCTGCTGAACAATCTGCTGGTTCAGGATGTCAAGAAGATCAACAAGTTCGTTGATGGACCTTTCAATTTTGACCATGTCGTTGTGGCGAGCGCGGACATTTCCAAGAACCTCAGAGGCACGGCCAGACCGGTTGGAGCGGAGCTAACGGAAATTGTCAGTTTGAACCATGGACGCAGAGATTCATAAAGAAAACATACAGCAGTCTGGAAAATACCCTCATCACCCCAGTTAGCATCAGCAGCCTGCTGCAGCTCAGCTTCGGTGGCATTCTCGTTCACGATTCGGTACTGGCGCATGATCTGCTCACGATAGCGCTGTCTGTAGGCTTGCTCCTCCTGCAAGAACTTTTGAATGGTCTCCTTGAAGTCGGTGTTGAGGCTCTCAAACTGGCGCTTCTTGAGGGGAAAGGTTCCATCCGTGGTTCGTTCGGTATCCGTCTTCAGTGATTGAATCTGGTCCTTGATTGCGGTGTTCTTGAGTTGTGACCTGGCGACCTCGGCGTCGAGCTCAGCTTGCGCCTGACCATCGGTGCTAGACAGGGCGGCATGGTGAAGAGATTCGACTCGGCGAATGATCTGGCCCAAGGCCTGGATTTCCTGGCGGATGGCTGACACGCGCTCTAGGAATTGGCCTTGTGTGAGAACAGAGGCTGATGAGCCATATTGCTGCTGAGGGGGGTCATATGGTTGTTGTTGTGGTGCGCCAGATGGTTGCTGCCCATATGATTGCCCTCCATACGGTTGTCCGTACTGCTGTCCATATGATTGCATCTCATGTTGTTCCTATCCAAGCAAAGCAACAAGTTAGCATGACAGAACCAGAGGCTATGGATGCGCACGCTTGGCGTTGACCGCCCAGGAAGTATCTATGTGTCCATGCTGGTAAGGAAGATGATTTTGGCACCATCCGACACATCCGACATAAGATACTGCGACGCGATTCAGAGGAAATACTCACGGGTTGGCCGTATCCGCCGCCATATCCAGCTTCGGCCGAGGGGCCCTGATTGTAAGGATTGTACGACATCGTCGCTGACACAATCGCACCGCTTTCTGTTCAATTGAAGTGCTGTTGTATGCTCTCGTTGTCGCGCAGTTGTAATGATATCGCGCCGGGTCGTAGTTGACTTTCTTCCTTGAAGATTGGCGGGAAGGAAGAAGGTTGTTGGTGGTATGTGAAGGCTCGGAGCGATCAAATCTCCCAGCTTGCGCTGCCTTTGGCCTCCCGTTCAGTGCCTGCGCGTTGCTGGCTGGCTGAGGAACACCTGAGTGGTCCGCTTCGTTGTGGCTGGTGTTTTTTTGTCGCTACGCCTGCACCTGGGGCTCCACTTTGACGGTTTATGGCCCCGTAAATTTCCTTTTTCTACCTCAGTTTTATAGAACGGGGTCCAAGCCGCCGCCGAGACCAAACCCTTTTGAGTTCAGATGATGGACCCTGCAGGTCCTAGCCCCACGCTTACGAGGCGTGCAACCATGAGGCAGTGAAACTTTTTTCTGGTTGTTTGATGGCACACGACCTAGGATCGGCAAATAATTCAGATAAAAAGTTGAGAACGACATTCTGGAAGATCCAATAGGGTGAAGAATTCTTTAATTTGAATCCCTTTTCTAGTAAGGCGAAGCTCCTCAGTCGTGGGGTTAGCGGAGTCAAGCAGTTCCGTGTGTTCTGGACCAGACCGACAAAGCGGTCAAAACAAGGAAGGGGCAGCAGCTCACATCTGTTCTCGGTAATCGTTGAGCATCTTTGTGTAATGGCAAGGCAATATCCGTATCCGAGACAGCTTTGGAAGCTCATAGCTCCTCCATTGATACCTTTGACAGTCCTAGATAGGTAGACTTGACCATGCTTGCACATTGTTCCCACGACCCTGCGAGAGAGGTTGTATCTATGCTAAGCATCCAACCCGTGACGCCCGCGTGGTCCCCAGAGATGCTCCTGTCCAGCTTCTTGGATTTGGATGCGCTGACGGCAATTTGATGGCGTCACCTGCAGCGAGGCTGAAGCTTGATCTGCATGCTTCTCCACAATTGATGGGGATAGTGCACCGTCTCCATTCTCCTGGCATTCCGTTTCGAAAACACGGGCAACCATCGCTTCTGTTGACCAAGGCATGTCATGAACCATAAAGGGTAGCTGAAGGGCGTTACCAGACACTCGAGGCCTTCGGCATAATTCACGAGTGCTAGGTGCCATCCAGCATGTCAACTCTCTTTTTTGACCTCCTCACAGCCTTTCTATACATCTCTGTCGTCGCAGTTAGGAAGTTTGGTAGACAACCGAGAGCAAATGTTAAACCAGTCCATAATTGGTAAGAACTCATCAACAGTCCCAAACTTGATATCCTCAAAAGATCGCATTAACTTGCTGTGTGCTGTGGCTGATCGCACTCTTCACTGCAGTAAATTGCCCCCTGAACCCCTGATTATGTAAGCGACCCATTTTCCCTACCATTTCAACGCCTGACCGTCCCTAATCGCCATTTCCAATCGTCTCCCTCTCCGTCTGTATATGCGTCCACATCTCTAGTCTATGTGCTATGCAATAACCCCCTTTCACTGGCACAGACAGCTATCTCCTCCACTCCTGAGGCCCGGTTCTTTCGGGCAACTTCGCGTGAAATGCTAGGCTGCGGAGGGGACCTGGATCGGGTTTGTACTGTTTTTCTCAGTAAGTCGTTCCCCTCAAGAACACAATCACTAAATGATAACGCTCGATCAACCCTTGGTTGCTCAGAAGTAACTCTTCTTTCTGCTGGTGCGAGTGTATTGGCTCAGGTGCCATTCTGCATCGGCGTCCTTGTTCTCGAGAGTTCCCATGGTGATCGAGAAGGGGCGCATAGTAAATCTCGGGCCAACTTCGGAAAGTTCGACTGAGTCGTAACTCGTCCTCACATAGACGTGGTGGCGAACCTCGATGCAGTCATCTTGGTTGACAAAAGTGATGACCCTGTTGCCAGCGGCTTTGGCGGCGGTAACATCTCGTGGTGGAAACAAATGCTTCAAAATCTTGACGATTCTCAAACCCAACTTTGTGGTGAACCCATCGAAAATTAGGTGTGGGTAAGATTCTGAGACTGTTCCTTTGATAGATCTTGGAATATCGGCTCTAAGTACGACGTTGTGAAGCGAAGCCATCAATGTTGGGCCGTGAGGAAAGTGGCTGATGGTAATAGCTGTTGGCGTACCACTACGTCAGGTTAGCAAATGCTTGTTCTAATCACAGAGGAACCACGTACCGGTGCTCGTGCAGCAAAATCACATCACTGAGCTTCTCAGCTTGCGCTGAGCGGACAAGTTCTGGCAATACCAAATTACCACGATTCAACCGAATACCTGTGGGAAATAATAATCGAATTTCCTTGCTGAAAGACATGAGTCTTGAGCTCTGACAGAAGAGTTAGTTTTCAAAAGCCGGCATATCGCGAGGAGAAGGAAACCCACAGGATCACGGGAAGTAGTGACAAGGACGCGAGGGTCTGGAAACGGCGTTAGTACCAAGACGGTTGCACCAGAAGTCAAGCAAGGCCTCCATACCGACAACACCAGACAGCTCAGAATATTCATCATCGATATCGAGGGTATCATCTTCGGCGAGGTCGCGCGACGCATCATAGTCGTAGTCTTTGCGAAGTTGAGTATCTTTGGCAAGTTCTGGGTCGAGTGGCTTCCCGGAAGCCAGGGCAGCTCTCAGCTTCGCCCTTTTCTCTGAGACCTCAGCATCGCGTAGAAGGACCGCTTTTCGGTAGAGATAGTCTCGCCTCTGGCGGGCTTGTTTGCGCTGAAGACAGAAGTTAGAGGGTGGATACGCGAGGTGCGGTGCAGCAAAATCCTAGTACTAACAATCATTTTGGTCCGGTTTTGTGTCGCGCTTTAATGCTGGGAATGTAAATCGGGGCGCGCAGAATTCCCGATCTCGACACTATGATTTCTGAAGGTTTTCGGGTGCTTTGCTTGCGGAATGGCCAGAACGGTTCCCAAGAAAGTCATTGAAGGCCTTGGAGAAAATAATTGCCCCTGCAAGGCTGAGAAGCAGACGCTATCGGCGCCTATCAATCGGGCCATATCAGTTGGGGGGGGGGCACCGGCAGGATGGGAGCACGGGCCCCAGGCTGGCTAGGTAACTTTTTTCCCACCTGCCGTGCAGCTGTGCCCGCAGCCTGGTAGCCGCCACTTTCCACTTCGGGAGGCGTCTCTTCTGCTGCATGAGTGCTGTCAAGGTGCAGGATTCCCACAGCCAAAAAATCGCAAACCACTGGCGACCGTAACGAAACACAGAATCTCCAGAGCTTACTTCACCACGAATCCTGTGGATTTGCAAGCTCATCAGCTGCCTCGATTCCCGCGCCAGCGATGATGTGACCGTCTCGTCGCTTGCAATTCCACCAGCTCTTTTTACTCTCTATCAGCCATTCAGCCACTGCGACTTGCCGAAGATATTACTAGACAGCCGCGCGCAGTGTGGACTCTCCAACCTACCAGATAATAATTCTCGACTGTGGTGATTCAAGGTTAGCCTCGGCAGCACCCAGCACGTTGCGAGCCTTCCCCCTCCCTCTCCCCGTTTTCCTTCAAGCCACAATAATACACTATAAGACACCGTCCCTTTTCGCACATGACTTCTTTTCACCTTCTATGATTGTGGCCGTCCGCTTACCATCCTGCAGCCAAGTGTCCCGGCACCCCCGTCGCTCATTCGATATGGAACACGCCTTCAACCACCTCGGGAACCACCTCGTTTCCGACTCTGCTGCCACCATTAATGCCACCGCGGACGACTTTGACGACGAAACTGAGAGCTTTCTGGGCGATCTCAAGGACCACGACTCCCCGACAGACGCCCTCCGTCGCCACGATGACAATGACAACCAGGGCCCTGAGGACTTCCGTGACGATGACAGCAATTTTAGTGGGCCAAGAAATGATGTGAACTCGAGAGGTCCGGAGGAGGACAAGGAGTTACCTGCCCACGCCTGCGCGTAAGTCTAGGGTTGTTGCAAATATGGCGGGCATCACAAACTAACCATTCGCATAGGTACTGCGGTATTCACTCCCCATCTAGCGTGGTCAAGTGCATTGCAAAAGAATGCAACAAGTGGTTCTGCAGTGCTCGCGGTAATTCGAGTTCCTCCCATATCGTCAATCATCTCGTTCGAGCCCGCCACAAAGAGGTCCAGCTTCACCCCGAGTCCGCCCTTGGTGATACCACCCTAGAATGTTACAACTGTGGAAATAAGAATGTTTTCATGCTGGGCTTCATTCCGGCCAAATCCGACACTGTCGTCGTTTTACTATGCCGCCAACCTTGCGCCGCTGGCAGTTCGGCCAAAGACATGAGCTGGGATGTCTCACGCTGGCAGCCCCTGATCGAAGACCGGTCCTTTCTCAACTGGATTGTCTCCCCACCGACCGATGCCGAGCAGCTCCGAGCTCGCCATTTGACCCCACCCATGATCGCGAAACTCGAAGAGATGTGGAAAGAGGCTCCGAGTGCCACTGTTGCCGACCTCGAGAAAGGAACCGGTGTCGACGACGATCCGCATCCCGTTCTCCTGAAGTACGACGATCCGTACCACTACCAAAATGTCTTTGGTCCTCTCGTCAAGATGGAGTCCGACTATGACAAGAAGCTCAAGGAGGCGCAGTCGGAGGACCACTTGGTGGTTCGTTGGGACATGGGCCTGAACAACAAACATTTGGCCAGCTTTATTCTCCCCAAGATCGAGTCTGGTGATGTCAAACTGGCTGTGGGCGACGAAATGCGGATTAAGTACAAGGGTGAGCTCCGCGCCCCATGGGAAGGCGTTGGGTATGTTATCAAGATCCCCAACAACCAGTCGGACGAAGTCACCCTTGAACTGCGAAAGGCGGCGAACGATAAGTCGGTACCAACCGAATGCACACACAACTTCTCGGCCGACTACGTCTGGAAGGCTACGTCCTACGATCGCATGCAATTTGCTATGAAGACATTTGCTGTCGACGAGCTCAGCGTCTCTGGATACATTTTCCACAAGCTGTTGGGCCACGAGGTTGCCGTTGCTCCCATGAAGACGCAGATGCCTAAGAGGTTTCACGTTCCAGGGTTGCCCGAGCTGAATCATAGCCAGATCACGGCCATCAAGACTGTTCTGTCTACCCCTCTCAGTCTGATCCAGGGCCCCCCAGGCACCGGAAAGACAGTTACCTCGGCCACCATCATCTACCATCTTGCCAGGATGAACAACAGCCAAGTTCTCGTCTGCGCCCCCTCCAACGTTGCTGTGGATCAACTTTGCGAACGTATTCACCGTACTGGTCTCAAGGTTGTTCGCCTGACGGCCAAGTCTCGCGAGGATGTCGAATCCTCTGTCAGCTTCTTGGCCCTTCACGAGCAAGTTCGCCTTTACAAGCAGAGTAGCGAGCTTACAAACCTTAACAAGCTCAAGGCTGCCGCGGGCGAACTGTCCTCTCAGGATGAGAAGAGATTCAAGCAACTGACGCGTCAAGCCGAGAGAGAGATCCTCAATAGCGCCGATGTTGTTTGCTGCACCTGCGTTGGCGCTGGCGACCCGAGACTTTCCAAAATGAAGTTCCGCAACGTGCTAATCGACGAATCCACCCAGTCAGCCGAGCCCGAATGCATGATTCCTCTGGTTCTTGGATGCAAGCAGGTTGTACTGGTTGGTGATCACAAGCAGCTCGGACCGGTGATCATGAACAAGAAGGCGGCCAAGGCCGGTCTCAACCAGTCTTTGTTCGAGAGATTGGTCAAGCTCAACCTCGTTCCCATTCGCCTCAACGTTCAGTATCGTATGCACCCTTGCCTTTCCGAGTTTCCTTCCAACATGTTCTACGAAGGATCGCTCCAGAACGGTGTCACCATCACTGAGCGTCTGCGCAAGGACGTCGACTTCCCCTGGCCCGTTGCCGAAACCCCGATGATGTTCTGGTCTAACCTGGGCAACGAGGAAATCTCGGCGTCCGGAACGTCCTATCTGAACCGCACCGAGGCTTCCAACGTGGAGAAGATCGTTACTCGCTTCTTCAAGGCCGGAGTGAAGCCTTCCGACATCGGTGTCATCACTCCATACGAAGGCCAGCGCAGCTACATCGTGAGCACTATGCAGAACACGGGTACCTTCAAGAAGGAGAGCTACAAGGAAGTTGAGGTCGCTTCGGTCGATGCCTTCCAGGGTCGTGAAAAGGACTTTATCGTCCTCTCTTGCGTGCGTTCCAACGATAACCAGGGCATCGGTTTCTTGTCCGACCCTCGTCGTCTCAATGTCGCGTTGACTCGTGCCAAGTATGGGTTGGTCATCATTGGAAACCCCAAGGTTCTGTCCAAGCACGAGTTGTGGCACCACCTCCTTGTTCACTTCAAGGATCGCAAATGCTTAGTGGAAGGCCCCCTTACCAACCTTCAGACGTCTCTCATCCAGTTCAGTCGACCCAAGATGAGCTTCCGACCCCGTCACAACGCGCAAGCCCAACATGTGGCCGGTGGCTACACAAACGGCAGAGGCTATGGTGGTGGTGTAAACGGCTCACACCGCGATTTTGACACTGGCTCCATGCTTTCTTTCAGCGCCATTCCCGACGATGTCTCGTCCATCCACAGTTCTGCTCTGGGCGGGGCGGGCATTGCCTCGGCCTACCCTACCATGTTTTCTAACTTCCACCCGGAGCAGTGGCCAGGCCTGCCTGGTGCTAACCCGGTTGGCCGTCCTGGAACCAAGAATCGCGGTCGTGTTGCTGAGAGCGTTGCCGGTGAGAGTGTTGCCAATAGCGAGTTCACGGATGCTAGCGCAAGTGTCATTGGCGGTAAGGGCGTTGGTCAAGGTGGCGCAAGCCTGGGAGCAGGTCTTAGTGAGGCTATCAACTCGGCTCGTCCTACCTCGTACAGCCATAGCGATCGTCTCAAACAATACGTGGAGAGCGGTGGGCGCGGTCTCGGTCTGGGCAACGGATACGGCCGTCGCTTTGACGACGATGAGAAGAGCGTCAGCACGGCTTTTGCTAGTCAAGTTGGGACGGGTTTCGACTGAGTCTTGAGAGGTGTGGTTGGTTGGCATTGCTTTTGAAGCAGACCGAGCAACTGAAGCAGTTATCGCACGAAGCAGCATATGGAGGGCCATCTCGCCTGGCTCCGCCCAGCAGACCTCAGTCGAGCACGCAACTTCGGGCCCGCCCCCGGCCGTCTTTGATAGGTAAAAAAGAAGCACGGGTCATGGTTTCCAGGAGCATTAACCCAACGTACCTAGGTACTTGGTGGCATGTACTCTTCTGCACCGGGGATCCGCAGCCGCCTAAGCGTTGCTCTGACGACCTTATGGTGCCTGTCACTGTTGACAGGCAGAGCTGGCTCGATCGGCCTCAGAGGCCTTGAGTTGTGAGACACGGGAGGTAGTTGAGAATTGTTATGGTCTTTTGTTCCAGCATTACGTCGCTCGGCAGAGGGAGCTAGTGTAGCGAGCCGAGGTGGTCAGGTATGGGGCATGGACAAGTTGGTCCAGCCTTGCTGTACCGCCGGGGCATCCTCTTTTGGAACTGGCTATGGACGAGCAGGGCAGTGGTGGTAGTCTGATAAAGTATGGGGAGGAAGGCTGGAGATGGCCGCTCATTTCACGCCTGTTAGGCATTCCATTCGTACAGGGCACGAGTATCTGACTTGTTCAGGTATAACTGCCTTACAACTAACCGCTAGTCGCTCGCTCACTCCTACATGAAATTGTTGTTTTTAAGAAAACGAGCGGGTAGATTGATAGAGTATCAGAATAATACTATCATTTATCCCCTAGACAGTGTTGCTTTGTTGGCCATTCAGGGGGCCAACACGCTCAGGGAGCAGGAACCACGACGCGAGCTCACGTGAAGATAGACCGATAAAGCATGGGCGTTAAGTGGGAGTCCCACTGTGACCTCATTAGCCCCACCTTTTGCCTGCCACAAGCCTTCACCCCGCCTTTGTTGGAGGTACAGCCAGTCGATCTCGATATTAGTTAGCAGTCTAAACTTTGGTTGGTACCTGACCGTTTTGATATCTGCTTTTTCTATTCAGCGACTACCAAAATTGTTGAAGACCATGGCGTCCCCGACAAGAGATCTAGCGCCGAGCGCGACCACAGTTCCCAACCCAGCCCCAAACTCACCAACGCCGTCCCAGGCAGAAAGCAAACTCGAGAACGCGGGCGCCAAGCCGGAGGCTAACACGTTGGGCGGTACTGGGTTCACGGAGCCGAAGACGACGACGACGACCGCTTCTCCCCGTGCCTCAGTATCTTCACCACCGCCTCAGTCTGGAAATGGGGGCAGTGGTGGTTCTGTCAGGTCGGCTGACAAGGTAGTCCCTGCGACGACTGACATTGACAACACCAACCCCCTTGATTTCTCCGAGGGCGTCACAGCCGACAACTCCCTCCCAACTTTGGAGACCTTGAAGAAGATTGACAATTACATTGTTCTTGATCGCAACGGGAAATCGCACACTTTTCGATCGTTGTATACTGGCCGCCATGTAGCACGGCGAGTATTGATGGTGTTTGTCAGGCATTTCTACTGCGGTGTATGTCCTTGTTTTTGTCCGTTCCAATCTCCCACTCCCGCTGACCTGTGTGTTCATTTGTCTAGAACTGCCAGGACTACCTCCGCACACTCTCCTCCGCTTTTTCCCCGGCCGATCTACTCGGGTTGCCCATCCCAACGTTCATCGTCGTGATTGGCTGCGGCGACGCAGGGCTGATCGACATGTACACCTCTGAAACGGGCTGTCCTTTCCCGGTATACACGGACCCAACGAGAAAGTTGTACGCCGAATTAGGCATGATTCGGACTTTGGCACTTGGGGAGCGGCCGGCGTACACCAAGTCGCATCTGGTCAAGTCCTCGCTGGCAAGCGTAGTCCAGGGACTGAAACAAATACCCAAGGGACTGGCGCACAAAGGGGGCGATACAAGACAGATAGGAGGAGAGTTCTTGTTTGAGCCTTTGAATGCCGAGGACATGCAGAGTCCGATAAAGGAGTTGGGAGAGTGGAAAGCGGCGCTGGGGAACGGCGAGGGAGACGAAGAGGTGAAGGTGGGGGTGAGGCATCGGGCTAGCGAGACGCCGAGTATTGATGGGAAGAACATGGAACTGGGAGGGGATGGGAGTGAGGGGGTGGATAAGATTGTGAGTTGGTGTCATAGGATGAGGAACACGAGGGATCACGCAGAGGTGCCAGAGTTGATGGAGATTTTTGGGATGGATGTTGGGGGGAAGATACCTCTAGACGTGAAAGGGGTAGAGAGGGAGCGGTGGGAGAGGGCTGTGAGGGAACGGAAGGGGGTTGGGTTGGGGGGGAAGGGGAGGGGGAGTTTGGAGAGGTAATGAATAGTTGAACTGGTGTTGCTTTGCACACTTGTTATTGGGTATAGGAATTTTGGGAACTGTCAGGCAAGCATTTTAGCAGGCGGGAGTTTAGAAATGGGACATGAAATGGTATTCTGCAGACTTCTCTCCCCTCGTGGCCTAGATTTGCCAATTGTGAGTGCACAACATACGGGAGTCTCCGAGCGAGCAGATCTTGGAGAGCAGATTTGATGTTTGTCTCTCCCGAGATATATTAGCAAACAAGTGGCAAGAAAGGATAACCCCTGGAGGTAGTGTGATACCATTGGGTTTACATACAACGCCTTTTAGATAACAAGATATTATCGTTTAGCAATCCAGTCTTTTCGCTGCTGTGGGTAGTAGTAGACTCTGCTATCACAACCCCAATCCCACGAAGCTAAACTGGTGCAACAGCTTTTGGTGTGAGCCTGGGAGCAGAACTTTGTGTGGTTTCCCCTGTGGGCACAATGTATGTAGTTCAACCTCGGGTTCACGAAGCACAAAGGTTGATTTCCCTCATTTTAATCAACTGTGGAATCTCTTTTGGGTGATGTTGGTTCTTGTTTACATCAACACCACCCAAGATCTTGACACTTGATATATCATTTTCCCTCCTTCCATCGTGAAATGTGTTGACATTCGCCGGCTCATCAAGGATGTCGTCTCTAACACCCTGCTCGATACCAGGCCAGCCGGCGCTGTACGGCCTCGGCATCCGCACCGCGTTCTACTTGCTTCATCTTTCCACCCTGCTGCTCGAGCTGCTGGAGCAGGAGTACATCGTGCTGCTGCTGTCGACGGAGCTGGTGCTGGACTTTGCGCTGCTGCTGGCGCTGATACTGCAGGTCGCGGCGGGGAGCTTGCATATCGTCGAGGTTTATATTCTGATTCTCCTTCTTTCTACGACGGTGTATTCATTCATCCCGAGGCACGCGGCGGATTTGGCGATGGCGGTTTGTCCGCATTTGGGACTGAAGATCAAAAGTAGGGGGGATGTGGATGTGCTGGGGGTTTTGAGGGGGTGCTATGGGCTGGTGGTGGTGGGGGTGCAGGTTTGGTTTTGGGGGAGGGGGGTTGATTCGGTGAGGTATGAAGTTGATCGTGCTGCTGGTGGTGGTGTTGAGGGGGAAAAGGGAGGACGACACTGTGAAGAGTATGGGTTTTTGTTTGGGGCGGTGGAGCTGGGGAGTGGGAGTATGAAGGGCTTGAATATACTGCTGGTGCTGGGGATGTTGATTGGGGGGTTGGTGGTGGTTGGTTGTGTTAAGAGTGGTTGGTGGAGGGTGAGGAAGGGAGGGAGGAAGAAGATGTGAGTGCCCCCTTTTTTTCTGGTCATTTTACCCCTTTTGTGGGGTGCTGTGGTGTTTTGTTCCATGTGGACAGGCTTTTGTCAGTTCTCATTTTCCACTTTCCTTTTTGGGAGGGTGTGGACGGGTTGATGATAGCTAACGGTCGGGACGCACTCACCGATATTAGCCGCTCAAGGTGGGAAGCACAAAAGTGGTTGGAGGCCTTGGGGGGCCTGGCGGTCGCGGTTACCGTGATCGTGGCGATCGAGCTGACAATCCGATGGAACCGCATTGGAGCTGAGAGCAGTGTAAACCAGGCAACCACCGTAGCACAACTCATCCCGCTTCTGCTCGTTATCGCCCTCATTTCAACATTCCTGTACGGGGTTTTCAACAATCCAAAGTCTGACGACGGTAGTGTGGTTGTAACCCTTGAAGCAGGATCATCATCTTCATCGGGTTCAGGAACAGGATCAAGCCCAGGGTCCGGTTCTGGCGGTTCAGGTCCTCCACCAGTTGTTGTTGTCGAAAGGTTGGGCAGTATCAATTACTATTGTCTCGAATATCTTGCTAATATGGTCTCAGGTCACGATCTCGAGTGCGTCGTTCTAGATCTCGGCACAGTTCACGCAGGCCACCTGCTCCATCACCACGTATGCCGCCAGCAAGACACGGTCCGGTTTTCCCTGGACCACCACCTCCTCCAGCTTCGCATCACAGTGGTTCAAGCCACAGCCGCTCTCCCAGCCCTCCCTCATCACTTAGCCCCAGAATAATCAACGTCTCTCCGTCGGGGCCAGCAGCGAGCCCAGGGGTCAACTACTATCGCCAACTGGTCCCACACCCTTACTTTCCTTATGAAGGAGCGGACTACCACGACCCAAATGGGTCACCACCTCGAATGTCCGGCGGGCTTGGCCACCGTTGGCCTCGCTCAGCAAAGCCTATGGGTCCCCGAGACCCTCCCTCCCCTACCAAATCGATCGACCCTGCCAACGATAGGCTGTGGGACGAAATTCTGAGCGGCGCACCAGGCACACAAGGAGAGCCACTGATCACCCAGCAAGACATCGACGATTTATTCAACCCGCCCGCCTCGGCAATGCTGATTACTGACGCGGATGTGGCGGCGGTGATGGAGCCGTTAGTGACAGACGCGGACGCCGAGGCGGTACTCAGAGAAATGCTGACGGAGCAGGACATCGCGGACGCTATGAAAGATAAGGTTACTGATGCTGATGTTGATAGAATTATGAGGCCAATGTTTACTGATGCCGATGCAGAAGCCGTGATGGGGAATTTGATCTCTGAAGAGCTGGTCGAGGAAGTGATGAGAGCTGGTGGTATTTCAGACGAGATGGTGGAGGAGGTCATGAGAGAGGGCGGGATACCCGATGAGATGGTGGAGGAAGTGATGAGACCTCCCAAGCAGGCGAGCGTGGAAGATGAGAGTGATCACCTGAGTCAGCAGGCGCACGATTCAGAGGATTCGGACGAAGAGGAAGAGTCTAGTTCGGATGGCAGTTCGAGTTCAGGTTCGAGTGCAAGTGAAGACGAGCAGGATGAGGACGAGAACGGAGGAAATGCACCGGCCGAGTCGATTCCAGAGACAGAGACTGAACCCCGTACGCCTAGATCGGTACGTTGGGCGATGCCTCTGGATGAGGAAATCGATTCGAGGTATCCATCTGATGATGGCTTTTATCACTCTCCGGAGCTTGGGACAAGGGATGATGAAGTGGAAGAGGGTGAGAGAGACTTATATGATGACGACGATGATGCTCGAATTGTTGCTGTTGTTCGGTATTTTGCTACTCCTGGATATCGATCAGATTCTGGGCCATCATGGCGTCGAAAATATTGAAGAAAACAACGGAACCTTTTTTATTATGAAGGATCATACCGGCACTAATAACGCCCAGGAACTGATTGCCTGGTTATGGTATTTTGTGAATGAAAGCGGGCGAGAATGTTTTGATGGGCCAGGTGCAGTAAGTCGACTACTGGGGTGAGATGGACAAAGGTGAAGATAGTTGCAAAGTGATAGCACGATTAACAAATAACGAAATTACAACTCTTGAACAAAAACAAGATGGTGGTCCCATTCAGAAGATCAAAAGCAGGAAGATGACCAAGTTAGCTCCCCAGAGACAAGGGCAGAAACACAAGATATATACCGGATTACATGACAACAAGACCAGCGAGCGTGGCTCTACGGTAGGGTCGCCAACCAGGTTAACGGTTGCTCCCACGTAGAACAGTACGCTGTACCTACCTGGGTGGTCAAGGAGCAGCTAATATTCCAAGACAGAAGGACCTACGGATTAAGGAGTTGGCCGTGCCTTCCCTTTGAGATCAGAATTCAGAGTTGCTCTCGAATTCTTTTGCGAGTTGCAATTCAACGTTCTTAAATGCCTTGTCCTGTTTTAAACTCAATTGGATGATAGTAAGTAATCAGATCACAGAGGACCTCTGCTTACTATATGGTATGTGAATTCATGTTTATTCATTTTGCCCTTTACTCATGTATGATGAAATCATTGCCTCTTCGGTTCTATGCACTAGGTATTGCAAACAAACGAAGCTCTACGGCAGAAGGCTGCGATCTTAACAGACTCAACTGGGAATTCTATCTTTGTTTCCAACTCTTGACCTGTCAGCTTGTTCAGGCACCAGGTCGCCCTAAGAAAAGATTCAAGTAGAGCGTGAGATGAGATCCAGGGTTGTATATGAGTGATGTGTAAGTGTGTGTAAGTCAACTGTACAGGGGTCCAGGGTTCTAGCCGGGTGAATTCAAATCTGAACTGGCAGATGACTTCGGGTCAAAATTCTGTCGCGAGCAACAGACCAGGCATTTGGGCGATATTGGAAGGCCATTGCCACAATATATAATTTCTACACCACTGACATCAGCTCTTTGTTCCTGGAGAGTTCGGTCAGCGACCTCCCGCACTGAAAATGTTTGCCTCTTCTCTGCCTGAACTTGGCGAACATCGAGGCTAAGTCTTGGCCTGGGAATTTGACTTCATAGGTGCCCCACAGCCCCACCTTCCTTTCTTGACCAAGCTGGAAGGCAGCATCTCTGCTCCCGGCGACAGCTTAAACTTTTGGGGATTTTGGAAACTTCACCACTGTAAACAGTCATCCCGCGCCCGGGGCTGGAAACACCACGACAACCGCTGACCTCCGCCCTCACGGACCCCCACCATTTCTTCCGAACGCTTCGGCTTCCCTTTGCGACCCAAGGTCTCGTGATCAACGCCTTACATACATCCTGCCCCAGCCGGCCCCCAACTCTCTTGATCGATCGCCAACGATATCCACACAACACCGTCACCATGGGCTCGACTCTGTGCCAGAATCGCCTCATTGAGGAGCGGTAAGTTGCCTCTTTACGTCGGCTGCAGATGCGCGCGCATCGCTTCGGACATTTTCTTCCTCTTGCGACAGCCTTGCTGACGATGCCATGCTCTTGTTAGAAAGCAGTGGCGGAAGGACCACCCGTTCGGCTTTTGGGCGAAACCCCAAAAGAATGCTCAGGGTGTGTTGGACATGAAGATCTGGGAGTGCGCTATTCCTGGCAAGAAAGACACGATTTGGGAGGGCGGCCAGTTCAAGCTCCAGATCACCTTCCCAGACGGTATGTAGTTACCCTGCTGTCACACAACTGAGCAAAACCCACGGCGTTGCATCTTGGACTCTGGTAGCTGACATATCTCATTTTGCTTTCCCGCAGAATATCCCACGAAACCCCCCAAGTGTAAGTTATTTTCGCCGAATATTCCCATGATCGGCAGGCCACACGACTGACATACAACCTTTTTTTCTCATGCAGGCAAATTCGTCCCCCCTCTGTTCCACCCCAACGTCTACCCGTCGGGTACTGTATGCCTTTCGATTCTCAACGAGGAGGAAGCCTGGAAACCTGCCATTACTCTAAAGCAGATTCTTCTTGGTGTCCAGGATTTGCTGAACGACCCGAACCCCGAGTCTCCAGCTCAAGCCGAGGCCTACAACTTGTTCAAAAAGGACCGGGCTGAGTACGAAAGGCGGATCAAGAGAATTGTCCGCGAGAATGCTGCTCCCTAGACCAGCTAGGACCTGGGGACAGATCTGGAGGCGGCGACATGAGCATCAGAGCGCATGGCGTAGGAGCTTTTAATGGAATCTACGGGTATGGTCATTGATTTCTGGAGTTAATGTGGGATATCATGGGCGATCGGAAGACAGGCGTGCATCATTGGATTTGTAATCGGGTTTAGATGGACAACTCGCGACAAGGAGTGATGCTTCTGCTGCAGTCGACGAACCGATATTTGGCTTCTGGAGTGGGGGTTTCATGGAGTCTGCTTTGCAAAACAATAACGGACCACTGAATCAATCGTCTTGCGTACCCGTGACTTGTGCCTCAGCATGCGGTGTTTCCGATGCGGAATCCATGATGTTGCTGCGACCTGCCCCCTGGCGCCTAGCTCTCTAGCAACGAGCAACACCCCCGCGTAACATCGGGGGAAGCACGCGGGCTCCCGTCTTGGATTGGCGACAACCCCACACTCTGGACGAAGAAGAGCCTGGCATTTGTGTTGTTGAGAACTGATAGATGATGTCTGCTCACATATGCAGGGTCTCACGTGGACAGTTTTGTCGGGCACCTTGCAGGCTCCCACACTTTGATATCGCGACTATCGCGAGCTGCTTATCAGCGCGGTTTATCTAATTGTGGAGGTCCCGGCAACGGGGGAAGGCTGACACACCCGTGGACGGCTGGGACGGTCTCGCCTCCGAGCCCCCAGGTCCCGGCCCGCGCGCTAACAATTCTACAAGGGGTGGAGGAGGAGTGGCGATATCGGCGTCCACTTGGCTCCTAACCATTAACAATGGAGGACTAGGAAGCCCCAGGTTCCAAGAGTTCTGGGGTCTCAAGAGGTACTTAAAATTTTGCAGGGGCAATGTAGTCGACTCATACTCAACAGCCAAATTTGGAATTCGCCAGACAAATTTCTGTGACTCTTACCCACCTATCTCTTCCTTTCCACACCCTTTGTGTCGTGGCCTTCTCCTTCAAAAAAAAAACCATCCCACGCTCTTCTGCAGCTCTCTCCTGTAGACCACCCATCCGCTGCTCACCTGCGCCTTGTCGGATCGAACGCCCTCTCTCCCATCGCACCAGACGCCGACTGTCCTGCTTGCGCGCGCCGCGACGGCTAGAGTAAGTATAAAGACCGTTGTCACTGACTGGCTTGTAGTCCGCTCTCAACGTCCGCTCCAAATCCCAAGAACTGCCTCCTGCCTCCCAGCCAAAACAAGAGAATAGACAGTCAACATGTGTGGCATCTTCGCCTGCCATAGGTCAGTCTCGAACACCTGGTCTTTTCATGAACAATTCCTCGGCATTGACTCCGTCGTGACTTGTCACTGGCAATGGCTCGCAATGGCTTTCTGTCCTTGGAGGGGTCAATGCCCCACCAACGAGCTGTTATCCTTATCGCCGTTATCGCTTCACAAATTCTCGAGATCAGCATCAACACCAGCCAGCATAGCTCAAAAAATGCTAACATGAACGGCAACCCAGTCACCCAGATGTCGTCAAATTCAAGCCGACTGCTCTGAAGCTTTCCAAGCAGATCAGACACAGAGGCCCGGATTGGTGAGTCAATTCCTTGTGCACCACCCCCGCTGTAGCTCGATGACCTTATTGCTAACTTGTCTGATAGGAGTAAGAATCTCACCCTTGCCCCTGAGTCGGACAAAGACGGATAAACAAGATAAGGAAGAACAATTGGTTGGGCTAACACATTGTGCTACCGTAGGCGGCAGCGTTACTTCTAACAACACGAGTACGATAAGGAACCCCCCTGGACACATAGGAAACCGCCATTTTTCTCATATGTCATTGAAAGAAGCACAGCTAACGCAATGCCGCAGTTCTGTGCCATGAACGGCTCAGCATCGTCGGCGTTGGTGGGTCTAGATCTGTATATCTGGTTTCGAGGCCTTTTTCTAACCTCAAAGCAGAGAGCGGAGCTCAGCCACTTACCAATGCCGATGACAGCATTATCCTCGCCGTCAACGGCGAAATCTACAACCACCGTCTGATTCGCAAGACTTTGAAGACCCCCTACCACTTCAAGACCACCTCGGATTGCGAGGTTGTGATTCCTCTGGTGAGTCATTGCGAAACAGGAAATGCAGGGGAATACACGAGATTAACCGGCGCAACAGTACCTCGAGTATGGCCTTGATGCGCCCAAGTACCTTGATGGCATGTTCTCTTTTGTTCTCTACGACAAGAAGCAGGACCGCACGATCGCTGCTCGCGACCCCATCGGTATCACAACCCTTTACCAGGGCTGGTCTTCCAAGGAGCCCGGCACTGTTTACTTCGCTTCCGAGCTGAAGTCCCTCCACCCCGTTTGCGACAAGATCGAGGCTTTCCCTCCCGGACACGTCTTCGACAGCTTGACTGGCGAGAGGACACGGTATTTCGAGCCCACATGGTGGGATGGCGAGAAGATTCCCCAGACTCCTGTCGATCTCAAGAAACTCCGCGAGACTCTCGAGAAGTCCGTCAGGAAACGGCTGATGGCCGAGGTTCCCTATGGTGTTCTACTTTCTGGTGGCTTGGACTCTTCTCTCGTTGCTTCTATTGCCCAGAGGGAAACACTACGCTTGAAGAAGCTTGCGGAGCAGACCAACGGCGTCGCCGAGGAGAAGCCTGAGGATCTCGACAAGGGCGAGGGCCTTGTTGGCATTGACGATGAGAACAAGTTGTCGACCATGACTTTCCTTCCCCAGCTCAACTCCTTCTCGATCGGTCTTCCCGGCTCTCCCGACAACGAGGCTGCTCTCAAGGTGGCCAAATTCCTCGGCACCAAGCATCACGTCATGACCTTCACTATTGAGGACGGTCTCAACGCGCTGTCTGATGTCATCTACCACCTCGAGACCTACGACGTCACCACCATCCGTGCCTCGACACCCATGTACCTGCTCTCTCGCAAGATCAAGGCCATGGGCATCAAGATGGTCCTCTCCGGCGAGGGCTCCGACGAGATCTTCGGCGGCTACCTCTACTTCCACGGTGCCCCCAACAAGGAGGAGTTCCACACCGAGTGCGTCCGCCGCGTCAAGAACCTTCACCTGGCCGACTGCCTGCGCGCCAACAAATCCACCTCTGCCTGGGGTCTTGAGGCCCGTGTGCCCTTCCTTGACAAGGAGTTCCTCGAGGAGTCCATGAACATCGATCCCGCGGACAAGATGATCACCAAGGAGAGAATGGAGAAGTACATCCTCCGCAAGGCTTTCGATACCTCCGACGACCCGACCGCTGAGCCCTACCTGCCCGACAACATCCTCTGGCGCCAGAAGGAGCAGTTCTCCGACGGCGTCGGCTACGGATGGATCGACGCTCTCAAGGACAACGCCGAGCTCCACATCACCGACGAGATGATGAAGAACCCCAAGCCCGAATGGGGCAGCGACATTCCCGACACCAAGGAGGCTTACTGGTACCGCCTGATGTTTGACGAGCACTTCCCACAGTCGTGCGCATCGACCGTCATGAGATGGACGCCCACATGGTCTAAGCAGACGGATCCCAGTGGCAGGTGAGTTGAATACATTTTGAAGACATGGATTCGAGGAGTTGATACTGACATGAATCTTACAGAGCTATCGCTATCCACCAGGCCAAGTATGAGGATGCTTAAATGACTTTCTCCCATTTTGTATATGTGTCATGGCTTTGGATGGTCTGGTACTCAGCAGGGCGTCATGTCTAAAAAGATAGGGTTGTGTTTGAAGCGTTAGCATAGCTTATCCATTTAGAATGAAAAGCTTGTGATCTGTTCATGTTTTTTTCGAGAGGTTGTTGATGATGTTAACTTGACTTGCCAGTCACCAGCCCCTGTGCTGCAACTACTGTCATTGCAGCTGAGTGTGTGTATACCTATGCAGGAACCTAACATGGCTCAGTAATAGGGGGTTTTGGTGCATATCTCAAACAACATTAAAGGTGGCAAGAGGGAGTGAGAAGTTGCGCTTTCCAGGGTCGGACCTGGGATTTAAGTGTTTTCGCATGAAAGAGATAGCCGCCAATGTGATTAGCGGATTTATACACGTGGATAGCTTCAACAGACACTACCAGCTCACCAAACAAGACGGGCTTGCTGATATTGACAGGATTCCGAGACAGTCACAACACTTGAACAGGCTCGAAAAAGTATCTGAAATGTGTATATCATCTGCTAGGTCGGTCTGTTTGTTGTTCTTCACCAGACAGGTTGGTTTCTCCAGTCAGTATGCCAGCCGCCTTGGTCTCTCCTTTGGGAAGTGTCTTTGAAGAATGTCAAGTAAAGTGCAATAGATCTCCCAGCACCGGGTGAGACCCGATAACAAACAGCAGTGCCAAAGAATAAGCAGCGCTCACGACTTACACGGTCAAAAGGAAGACATGGATGAGTGTGTTTCAAGGGTTAGGGTAATGCATGAACATTGCAAGTTTCAACAACTGACGCTAGACTTGGCACTTTCCCACCAGGGAGCGATGGCCAATCACAGTGGAGAAAGAAATTTGGCAGTTCCGATACTTTACCTTCTCAACACTTCTACACCTTTCGGGTTTCACCGTCCGGTTCAGTCACTACAAGTTTTCTTGTTTACTTTGTTTGCTCGTTATCACCAGTTTAAACTCACACAACCACCACAATGGCCGCTGTCCCTGCCTACTCCGATATTGCCAAGGCGGCGAACGATGTACGTCCTCAATCCTAATGGCTTTGGTCGGAATATGGCTCGGCAGAGAGCTCTCGGCGATCGGGTTCGATAGAGCGGCATTTCCAAAGCATGCTTTTGCGCCCTCGCCGACCACGACCTGCCCGGGCATTTTGACTGCGCATCTTCAATTGCTGACTTTGGGGTCTCCCCGCACTCTTGTAGCTCCTTTCCAAGGATTTCTACCACCTCTCCTCTGGCAGCCTTGAGGTCAAGGAGACCACCCCCAACCGCGTTGCCTTCAAGGTTACCGGCAAGAGCAGCCACGATGCTGCCACCAGCGGCGCTGTAAGCATATCTACAATAGTACCAAGTGCAGGCAAGGTTGCATACTAATTTGCGCCGGCGATAGATTGAGGCCAAGTACTCTGACAAGTCCACCGGTGAATACGCCCCGCCCCTCTCAAACAGCCCCTCGGTCCATCTGCCAATACATCGGGAACCGCTCGATTGCCATGCGGTGCTGAGCCGTATTAGAGGACCAAGGCTATTCAAGGCCCCTGTTTAGTGGACAGTGGTGCTTTCACCAAGCCGTACACAGCTGCTAACGTCCTGGCACCGCGCAGGCGTGACTGTTACCCAGACCTGGAACACCGCCAACGCTCTCGAGTCCAAGGTTGAGCTCGCCGACACCTTCGCCAAGGGCCTCAAGGCCGAGGGTATCTTCTCTTTCCTCCCAGCCTCCCAGGCCAAGGGTGTCAAGGCCAACCTGCAGTTCAAGCAGTCCAACTTCCACGGCCGCGCCTTCCTCGACGTCCTCAAGGGCCCCACCACCAGCATCGATGCTCTCATCGGCCACGAGGGTTTCCTCGCCGGTGGTTCCGCTGCCTTTGACATCCAGAAGGCTAAGATCACCAACTACTCCCTTGCCGTTGGTTACCATGCCCCCACCTACAACGCTGCCGTTACTGCCACCGACAACTTGAGCGTCTTCTCCGCCAGCTACTACCACAAGGTCAACAAGCTGGTTGAGGCTGGCTCCAAGGCCACCTGGAACTCCAAGACCGGTAACACCGTCGGTCTTGAGGTTGCCGCCAAGTACCGCATTGACCCCGTCTCCTTCGTCAAGGTAAGTTCCTTTTCAACACTTTATCTCTGTAACAATGCTGACCCCCCAAAAACAGGCCAAGATCAACGACCGTGGTGTCGCTGCCGTTGCCTACAACGTCCTCCTCCGTGACGGCGTTAAGCTTGGTCTCGGTGCCTCTTTCGATACCCAGAAGCTTGACCAGGCTACCCACAAGGTCGGCACTAGCCTCACCTTCGAGAACTGAGTTTGGCCTCGCAAGGATTGTCGCAAAGGTCGGTAGGAGTTGGGGAAAAGCCATGGCGTTGGATGATTCTGTGTTTTTTTTCCTGAAGAAGAGGATACAGCATCAATACACCCTGTGTGTGTGTATCAATTAGACGAAAATAAATGGGATCGCGATGATCGATGGCGACACGAAATAGTATGCTAGGTGCTGACTGCACATGCATGATTTGTATGAATTCTTTGCGGTACTTTTACAAGAGTGGCAGCGTCAATAAAACTAGGACATCATTTTAGCTATGCTGTCGATACCTGATATTTGAGAGCTGGAAAAAGACTTGATTCCCCAGGAAGTCGAGAGCCAGTACGTAAACATGTTCTTGTATCTTTATTGGTTACCTCAAGATGCCATCATCTCATGTGCCCGATTAGGTAACTAAAACTCCTGCTTACATGCAAATGCGGGCCGAAAGGGGCAAGTAAATAGGTATATGTGCTCTCATAAAAGTCATTTCCTCCCTCCAATCTATCCTGCAATTTATGATTGAGGAGAACAGTTCAATCCTACCCTATGCAAAACGTCCTCACCTGCCAAACCCGCCCCCAAAGCCCCCAATAAGCACCGCTCCGAGCAAGCTCATGGCCACGCACCCGCTCATGACAAAAAAGGTCCCAATCATGTTGTCATCCGAATCCAAGCTCAAACCCCGCCTCTTCAGCGCCCTCTTCGCGCGCCGTTCGTCGGCCCTCTTGTGGGTTCTCGTGTGAGAATCCAGATCGAAGAAAGGGTTGGACCCGGTGTTGGTCCCGTACCCGAAACCGCCAAAACCATACTTGTAGTACGGATCCTGGCCGAACCCCATTCCAGGGGACGATTCCGATCCTGTTCCCGCCCAACCGGGGTGGTCTTCTGCTGTTTGTTGGTTTTGCTGCTGTCCGGCGGTGGTTTTCCCATCTGGAGACCCCTGCTGTGCGGTAGACGACTCGTGAGCTGCTCGGCGCTTCGAGGCGTGGGCGCCCCAGCCGCCGGATTTGTAAAAGGACGGAGGGGGGCCTTGGAAGGTGGTCTTGCGGCGGGAGGAGAGGCCGGAGGCGGGACGGCCGCCGGCGGGGTTGGTGGAGTGGTAGGAGCCCTTGTGGTGGGGGTTTGGGTGGAAGTGGTGGGCGTAGCGGGGGTTGGTGGCGCGGGAGCGGTCGTAGCGGGCGCGGTTCTGGGGGTGGGAGAGGATGGTGTAGGCTTCCGAGATGCGCATGAAGCGGTGGGAGGAGGAGGGGTCGTGGGGGTTGTGGTCGGGGTGATGGAGTTTGGAGAGGTGGAAGTAGCTTCTGTAGATGGGGGGCAGGTGTTAGTAATGATATAGGGAGGCCATAAAGGGGATATAGTAAAGGGGGACGACTGACTTTTTGATCTCGGCTGGTGTTGCGTTGGGATGGATGTTTAGGGTGTCATAATGGTCGTGGGTTGAGTCGTCTGGGTTGCTGGCGGCGGCTCTTCTATGGGGGGAGCTGTGGAAGGGTCGTCGAGGTTGGGGGCTGATAATGGAGACATCGTGGGAAGGGTTGGTGATGTTGCGCAGAATCGCGCTGCGAGGAGGATGATAGTAGCGTAATGGCATTCCTCATCCCGATCGTTAAAGTGGCTGTTATGCTGAAGGTTCGTGAGGTCGTTTGGCCATGTAAGTCGAGGACGTTCAACGGGGGAAAAGGGAGCCCCACCTCGAATTGGCACCGGTGACGAAATGAATGCGCGAGAAACGGAGACTGGGGTCAACTGTGGCTTGTCACCTTGTGCAGGCGCCAAATCAGCGGGTTTGTGGCGGGTTGCATGTCAAACGCCGCATTTACCCTGTGGTGGTAGCAAGCTAGCGCGCCCTGCCAAGAACAATCGAAAAAAAGAAGCGGGGCTTTTTGGGCTTATCGTCACTTTGGGGTCAGGACGTTTAGATTCCTCTTCAACTTTTTACATTTCCATAGTTCAAAGCATAAACTCACATTCACAATCTCACAATGGCGGCTCAAGCCCCCGTAGATGAGATGGCGCAGCTCAACGGTAAGCTCACCTCCACCGGGACTGTCTGGGTGGCAGCAACTGATAGGAATAAAAAGTGAGCGATGCCGCTGCCACAAAGCCCAAGCCAGGCCTTGATTCGGCTACCGCCACCAATGGCAACCTGAACCATGACAGCGACGATTCCGACGACGACGCGGAAACCGCTGCCCCGGGTGCTGATACCGGGGCCGCCAAAAAGAAGAAGAAGAGAAAGCCCAAGAAGAAGAAGAAGAACCCCACGGCCCAGTCCGACCCCCCGCGGGTTCTGATCTCGCAGCTCTTCCCCAACAAGGTCTACCCCAAGGGTGAGGAGATCGAGTATGTGAATGAGAACAGATATCGCACCACCAACGAGGAGAAGCGCCACCTCGACAACCTCAAGAATGAATATTACAATGAATACCGCCATGCCGCCGAGGCCCACCGCCAGACTCGCCAGTGGGCACAGAAGAACATCAAGCCCGGCTGGTCCCTGACTGACATCGCCAACGGTATCGAGGACAGTGTCCGTGCTCTTGTTGGACACCAGGGCCTGGAGGAGGGTGATGCTCTCAAGGCTGGTATGGGTTTCCCTACCGGCTTGAGTCTTAACCACTGCGCTGCTCACTACAACCCCAATGCTGGAAACAAGATGGTTCTGCAGCAGGATGATGTGTTGAAGGTCGATATTGGTGTGCACGTCAACGGAAACATTGTCGACAGCGCCTTCACCTTGGCCTTCAACCCCCGCTACGATCCTCTTCTCGAGGCCTGCAAGGCTGCCACCAACGAAGGTCTCAAGCATGCTGGCATTGACGCCAGGCTCGGCGAGATCGGTGGTTATATCCAGGAAGTCATGGAGAGTTATGAGGTTGAGCTGGACGGTAACACGTACCAGGTCAAGCCTATCCGTAATCTGAACGGACACACCATCCTCCCGTACAACATTCACGGGGGCAAGAGTGTGCCCATTGTGAAGAGCAACGACCAGACCAAGATGGAGGAGGGTGACGTCTTCGCCATCGAGACCTTCGGTAGCACTGGCAATGGCTACGTGCACGAGGAAGGCGAGGTCTCTCATTATGCTAAGAGAATGGACGCACCCAAGGTGGACCTCCGTCTCAGCTCAGCAAAGTCTCTGTTGAATGTCATCAACAAGAACTTTGGCACCTTGCCGTTCTGCAGGCGGTACCTCGACCGTCTTGGCCAGGAGAAGTACCTCCTTGGCCTCAACAGCCTCGTCGCCAACGGGGTTGTGGAGTCTTATCCTCCTCTGGTGGACAAGAAGGGTTCATACACAGCCCAGTATGAACATGTGAGTTTTGAGACCTTGATCGATACATGGAAGTGTCAAATGCTAACAAAGTTATAGACCATCTTGATCCGACCTACCGTAAAGGAGGTCATTAGCCGTGGAGATGATTACTAGAGGAAAAGTTGAAGCATATGGCCTGGCGGCATGAAACCTGCCAGGTTGGATTCGAAGCAACGGCAACATGTATGCAAAGTCTGAAATGTCATTGCTAACCAAATACATCAATGTTTTGGAGTCTCATATCGTCCGCACCAAGTCGGTGGATAATGCCAAGCACGCTCCACCGGAAACACAGCTGGGCATCAAGGCCGTCTGGAAGGGTCTTTTTTCACACAAAACCGGAGCAGCAAGCATTTCCCAGTCCAATCCCAACGTGCCCACTTTCTTCTTTTTGCCTAGGTTAAAACTAAAAAGAATGGAAAGATGAGTTGGCAAGCGCGGTGCCTGATCCTACGCGTTGTTGCTCCATTGCTTCCACATGTGTGAGTAAATTCCATGAGCGTTCCAAGCAGAGTTCCGAAGTAGGCCGGGTCCGGGCCGATGGAGTGGTACCCACCCGGGTCCGTTCTCTGAACTGACCTCGCCGTCGCAAACGGCCTCACTCTGTGCACATGCGATAATCGGGCACCGAGCATTTCCAGGGGGTTCGGGATCGTCGCCGTGAATGATCTCGGCGGCTTGATGTCAGGGCAACCTCGGAGGGTCAACAATGACGGCGGTGACAACATTCAAAGTCAGCATCCGCCGTCCAGAGGCAAAAATGACATAGCGTTGTTACCGTTTTAGACGGTTCCACAGACGTGGGGGTAACGCTCGGCGTTCCCATTGGGCCGATTGGGTTCGAGAACGGTCGACGGATCCTGCACCGTTCCGATTCTTTTCATCATCACTCCCCTCTATTTGAGTTGACAGGGATGCATTGTCCAAGATGCGCCCCTCCCTCTGATAAGATTTTGCGCTTGCTTGTGCCTGTCAGTGCCGAGCAGGGACCGGGACGGGGGAGGCGCTCCTCTTATCGGCCATTAGAAAATCCTCAGGCGTTTAAAAAAGCCCGCAAATTCCGGCCCCCCCTTCTCCGCCCCTCGGCTCCATCTTACCAATAATTTTTCTGGCTCATCTATTTTGCCTTTGCCATTTTTTTGCATGTGCCACAGAGCGAACAAGGTTTTGTGCTTTTGAAACAAACAAAAAACGAAATACAGCACGGCGGAGCATTTATTCGCTTGATACTTGACAACGCGGAAGGTCGATTGTCAATTTCGTTGTTTCGCAAGTTCAATTGATTTTCTTCGTCTTTTTTCTTTTCTGCCGCGGCGTCACCAACCCCCCGCTCGCACGCGATCACGAAATTCGGAGATCCGGCGATCCCTTAACCGCCCAACCAACAAACAACCGAAAAATCCACTCTCCGACTGAGAGCACGACAAAATCACAAAAATGAAGGTCTTTTCCAACACAGAAACCTTCAACTACTCCTGGGAGGAGGTATCAACCGCCAACTGGCGGAAATACTGCCCATGGAACGACAAGTCCACTCACGTTCTCGCCGTCGACACCATCAGCCGGACTGTCGACCCCGAGACGGGCATTCTGCGCACAGAACGCCTCATCACCTGCCGACAGAGCATGCCTGAGTTCTTGAAGAAGATCATGGGCAGCGGCATGGAGGAGCAACAAGTCTTTGAGACGTCCTACGTCGACCCAAAGGAGAGGACCGTCACCATGGTTTCGGAAAACATCACATGGAGCAACCTGCTCAACGTGCAGGAGACGGTTGTCTACAGACCGCTGAACGACCATCAGACGGCGTTCGACCAGGCCGCCAAGATCACGGCACTGTGCGGCGGGTGGCAGAAGATCAAGAACAGCATGGAGGACGCGCTCGTCAAGAGGTTCCGTGACAATGCTGCCAAGGGCAAGGAAGGGTTTGAGGCTGTGCTCGCCATGAGCAGAAGGGTGTTTGCCGAGGAGCGGGAGCGGGAGAAGATGTCGCTCATCCAAGCCCAGTCGGTCAACATTCGCATGGCTGCTTAGGAGGCTACCGCCGACGACACCAGCACTATCAATGCTGGCGGTGAGCACGACAACAACGCCAGCCATGACAAAAATAGCAACATCTTCCAGAATGTGGAGAAACGCTCCCTTCGGAACAATGCGGAGCAACAGAAAGAGTGCAAGTCGGCATCAACAAAGGCCGTCGAACAAGAAGCACAACAACAAGAGACCATCAACTGGGCACTGCCGCAACAAAGGCATCATCCCAGGGGTCTCATCACCGCCACCACTACTAGCATTTTTTGCCCCACGCCACGGGGCTGGTTACGGAAAAAGGGTCTTATTTCATACCAAAAAGGTGGCCGTGGAATAGAGGGTATTTACACTGGGCTGGAGCTTTGGCGTCGAGGATTCTTTTACTTTTGAAGCATTTTCACACTGTAACATCATTTCATGGGGTTGCCTTTTATTTTTCTCCCTCTCCTGGTTTTCGTGCTTTTCATCAAAAGGGAGTTCTGGGAAAATACCCCGAGTTTATTTACTTTTTTTCATGCCTTTCCTTTACTGTCTACTCGATAGACTTTGCTTATTATTGGGGGGGTTTATAAAAAAGTTGGCGCGCGCATTAGACAGTTGTAGACTGTTTGTGATGCTTTCTTCTTTCGGGATTTCGATGGAGATAGAGAGAAAGAAGGGTAGTGAAGAAGAATGGGAATTGAAATGGACACTCTCCGCTGTGCTGGCTTAATGGTTAGACCTATTACCTATAACTTGCTTACTTAGATCTTATGATCATGATGCATGATTTCATGACCTTTTACTTGTTTCTTGTTTCGCGTGACCTGAGTGATGTGATTCTTTCTCAAGATTGGTTCTTATTTTTGCGTCGCCTCTGCCAGTCTGGATTTACACCTCCCATCATACTTCCTAAGCAGCTCCCTCGTTTCCCTATCTATTTGGTCATCTCTCTCCATTATCCTCTCCAGGAACGTAATAGCCTCGGTATACCGCTTGTAAAAATACAGCTCCTCCACCGCGTGCAGTAGATCCTGGGCTTGGGGCTTACTGATCAAACCTCCCCGGTTGGCGTCAGATTCTGGAGTGAGTGGGAGGGGGATTGTTGACCATAGCTAAGATTACATTAGTATCTTTTGTACTGACTAATTAACCCTACCGTGTGAAAAAAATGTACGGAGACATACCTCGCCATTCTCAACTCTAGGTATATACGATTGTTTTAATGCATTGAATGCGGACTCTGAGAGCGCGGAGCGATCCGCTCGCGAGACTGGCTCTTTGGCGGGACAGGAGGCTAAATCCTCGGGGTCGGATTCGGAGGAGGAGAGGTTGAGGTTGAAGAGGAGGTCGTCTGCCATTCTTTTTCTCCGGAGGGTTATGCAGACAGGGGTTTTTGTTTTGATGAGAATGGTTTCAAGGAGACGGTATCGTTGTGTGAGATACTTGGGAATGTGAGTTTTTCTGAGCGGTGGAAGTGGTGGTGTTGTGAAAATGAAATGTGAGGCTTGTTGCGCGAGTGAAGTTGGGGTTCACGAGGTTGAAGCTTTCGGCAGCGGCGCCGTGTGGAGTCACCTTTGGCTGGACCTCCGCCCGGCGGTCCCCCCTATCTTTGTTCTCCGCAACCGGCGGGAAGATCACCTTGACAACTACATGTTAGTTGGAGTTTAGGTAGTGTATAGTTTTCATTTTGTAAGTTCATAATCTCTGATTAGGGACATTTCGTACGGAACTAATCTCAAAATTAGTTCTTGCACCCTTGTTTGTAGCTGAGCGTATCCCCCTTCAGCCCAACGGTCAAGCACTTACACATCAACAACTTCACTTTTACTTCCAACACCGTGGACTTCAGAGTCTTTGAGACCACTGTTATTGCTTCGTTCTTTTTTATCCTTCATTTCATTGTCATTATGGAGGAGTCACTTGCACAGATCGTCGCCCTTGCTCGCTCCAAGCTCGAACAGACACCCCTTGATCGTCGACTGTGTAAGTCTCTTCGCCTAAATCATTACGACCCGGCGACTAACACCGCAGTAGTAATTGGGATTTCTGGCCCTCCAGGCTCTGGTACTGACTCCATCATAGCCTCCTACACCGCTTTCCATTTCACTACCTAACTTCCACTCACCAGGCAAAACAACCCTCTCGACCATCCTCACCACCACCCTCAACACCCATCTCCCCAATCAAGCCATCTTCCTTCCCCTGGATGGCTACCACTTCTCCCGCGCCCAACTCGATGCCTTCCCCGACCCCTCCCACGCCCACAAATACCGCGGCTCAGAACCAACCTTTGACGGCCCCGCCTTCCTCTCCCTCGTCACCGCCCTCACCAAGCCCGTCACCCCGACCACACCAACTATATATGCCCCCAGTTTTGACCACGCCCTAAAAGACCCCGTCGAGAACGCAATCGGGATCCTACCTACTCATAGAATCGTCGTCATCGAGGGAAATTGTACGCCTCCCCTCCGGTATCTGTCATGATGAGTGTGTGTGACTGACATGAGAATGTACAGATATCATGCTCAACAAATCCCCTTGGTCCTCCGTTCCACCGCTCCTCGACGTCAAGGTGTTTGTCGCTGCTCCGGAACAAATTCTACGTCAGAGGCTGGCAAAGCGACACTTGGCTGCTGGGCTGGTGGATAGTCTTGAAAAGGGGGAGGAGAGGGCTGATTTTAATGATATTCCCAATGGTAGGCAGATTATTGAGCAGCTAGTTGACAACGGGGATGTGATTCGGCTGGTGAGTGCGGAGGATGCCGCGTGGGCGAAGGCTTCCTCGTCTTCGGGTTAGACTACAAGAAGAAATAGAGACCGCGAGGTTATGATGAGGTTACCTGCATTCACTAGGTATGCTATATTGACTGCCAACGTTTGGTCCCACTGTTCATGGTTGCCGACAGTCTATAGTATCTGTTTCTTTGTGTGTTTGTCCCCACTCTGACTCTTCACATTGCACACCCAACAAATAGGCAAACAACCTAAGTAGTGAGCGTGGACCACACTTCATACACAAGTTCGAAATCTCCCTCGTCCAGCGAAGTAGCTTCAAACCAACTTAACTCGATATGGACACTTTGGACAGCTTACCACCAATGGGCTCCAGCATGGCGTGAGCGCAAGTACTGCCTTACCCGTAATCCCCAAAAAGGGTTTACAATTCAACCCCCAAGGGGCCACGGGTATCACTCTTCGGAGAAGATAGGGGGACGCCGTTTCAAGTTGACGCACCGTAGATAACATGGTGGAACTTCGCTTCTCTTTTTTCTTTTTCTTTTGGCAATTTCCTGTTTTTTATGTCCTCGTTCAGCGGGCCTGAGAAACCCAAACGGCGGGAAGAGCCCGCCGATAAGGCACCATGTGACGTTCCGCGGCAAATCATCGATTAGGGAGGGCAAAGAAACACTTGGAAGATCATCCACACCAGGTTGACATTGTTTTGCTTAGTAGGTAGCAGAGCCCGATCAACTGTTGGCGGGCAACATCGTGTGCTTCCGATATATTCCACCAGAGAATCATTCATCCACGTCGAACAAAGATTAGCTCATCCCCTTGATCGCCAGAGTCTCACAAGTCCTACCAAGCAAGCTTTGTAAGGTGATCCCGACAACGCTTGGAAGAACCACAATGCTACCAGTCATCAACACCAATCCATCGGCTTGGGTAAAATCCATAGCGTCGTAAGGCGACCAAACTCTTGTGTCTTTGTGTACCGTCACAAAACCTGGAATTTCCTGCTTTGTCATTGTTCATCGCCCATCATCTAGTCAGCCCATCTTCCGCATTTTTGCATTTCTGTTCCTCTCCCGTCTCTCGCCCATCGTAAGAAAACATCTCATTATCAAGCCACTTTGGCTGCTGTATTTCCTCCCGCTGATGCCCAATCCAGCCACCACCTCCCTATCCCCCCATCTCGAAGGTTGTAACACACATAATCACCCGGGATAACAGCTCCCGTTATGGCATCCCGATGGGCTCATCCCGACTACTATTTCACACACATAGGTACAAAGCTACACACACACACAAATAACTTGCGCGGGTTCAAGAGAGCCAAAAAGAAAAAAACCGCCACACCCTGCAGTCCCATCCCACCGGTCCCTCTTGGCCTCCTTAGCACACCACTCATGTTCCACATGCCTGAGAAACTCGGTGAGGAAGTACCACTCGAAAGTGAGGCGGTCTCTATCTCTCTCTCTCTCAAAGATACCTCCCTCACAGTGCCTATTTTCTTGATATGACCCTGTTGCTACTACCTTGCTACATGTGCATTGCAGCAACAGCAACCCCCCCTCCCTTCCCCCGGCCATCCACTAGAACAACGTCGACATAGTCACCACCGCCGATGCTTTGCATGAGCAGCGTTGCTCACCACCCCCGGTAAGTCTCAACCTATAGGAGGACTTTCTTCTTCCTTTTGTTCTTATTGGCAAGGGCGAGGGGGGCGAGTGAGTGAGTTCCTCATCTCGTCTTTTCCACCGACCAAAAGAAAACAAAAAGCAAGTTTCTTTGGCCAAAACCCCTACCCAAGAAAGTAGCAAAACCCAACAGACTGGCATCTTCCCTGTTGTTCTCCAACGCGGGATGTGTTCTCTTTTTCCCTCTCGCTCTCTCTCTCTCTGTCTCATTGGAAGTCGCCCTGAATCTTTGAGCCCTCAGTACCCTGGTTACTGTGATATCTCTCCCCATCCCAACCTCCACAAAGCTCGCAAGCTTCACCTAAGCTGAACACCGGTTACTTCCCACTTCTCTCGTTATCAATTGCTATTTCCTGAATTTTTTTCGGGTTAGGTACCAGACTGGGCGGCTTTCAACTGGCCCATTGACCTACCAGGTGAGAGTACCCCCGCACCGAGACATGCAGGGTTTCTTGACTGGTCAACGCGCTGGGGACTGGGACCAGTTCTAGACTTGCTGTTGGCCACCACTGAAACATGCAGTTTGGGCACACTGGTAGATGTAAGCAATGCGTGTGCCTTGCTGTGAAAGGCCGGTCATGATGCCAACTTGGAACCAAGCGTCATGGCGGGAAGCGGGGTTAGCACAGGGAACTGAAGAGAAAACGTGTGAGCTGTGAGCGTGAGCAAGCATAGGAAACGTGCTGGGTGTATGTGTGTGTGTGTGTGTGCACCCCGCATAAGGGGCACGTATGCGGTCGCCCACAGATGGCCATTGCCAGTGATAGCTCAGATATCACTACTTGATGCGTGAGTAGAAAAACAGCAGACATCTGCCAAACGAGCATAACATGGCATGACATACCTGCTCCGGCATGCCATTCTGAGTTCTGGGTATTCCTCTTTTGTCTGCGTCCATGGACGGTGGCTTTCCAGAAATGGGACGATCTCGCTGCGGCAGCTGCAAAGTCGACAGAGCCAGATGCTCAGATATGATAAAAAGTTATCACAATGGAACGGTTGTGACTCCGCATCTCTGCCGATTTCCGATTCCCACCCCCTACCCTAGGCTTCAAGGCTGCAAATCGGTGATTGTTCGTTGAGATCTGGGGCCATTGTTGTCTGCGACCCGAGATTCAGTCGCCGATTCCTGAGCCGCTTGTCGTTGCTTTTTGGTGTTGGAGGAGCAAGCCACATTCGCTTGTCCTCCACTCTCCTTACGTTGCCGCCCTCCAGCCTTTCTCATCGAGGCCCCTCAATCAGACCGGTGGGTAATAATCTCAAGTGGGTATCCGACGGCCGTCTTGTGTCATGTTTCGTTTCTCGGTAGATCTTCAGCTATCCTCGGTTCATTACACCTGCTAGAGATAGCGGCCAGTTGATGTGAATTGTCGACATCCGGCCTTCTGTCCAATACCGTTGCATATTGGAGCATGAATTGACCGAGCAACACCGAGAATGCCTTTTCTCTGACCGCATCATTGTTGTCATGCTGAGTAGCCGTAGAACTGGCGTCCCTGTGAAGATCGGAAAGGCCTCTCGTGTCCGCATGAAACGCCACGGCGCGCATCAATTGCCTCCTTGGCTGGACATCGTCTTGTAGATTCGACTGCAGCGCAACCGTCAACGGAGCCCAATGGCTCAACAGTTCACACATGAGCCTCCTAGTCAAGTAGCACATGACACAGCTCCAATGTCGAATACCCCATACCCAACTCGACTCATATATCGGGTTCTCTGTGTGTGAATTGTCCGAAGATAACTGAGCAGTCAGCAAGGTCCGTTGAAAGCCCTAGCTTCGTTACACGACTGTGCTTGAGCAGCATGTCACTAATGTGCAGAGGTAGTTCAGGATTGCCTGCGGATAAGGCGTCGACGAAGATTTCTAATGCACGACATGGAAAATCGAAGCTGCGCCCACTACCGGAAGCTGCCCTGGTGGAAGGCCAAGGCGGAGCGGAAGTGATCTCGGACGTAACAATGGGATCGAGCCAAGTGTTTGACTGGCCATATCGGAACTTTTAAGCCGCTTCTTTGGTACCCCCGACTACAGTACGAAGTGTTTACTTGGGCCCGAGGAACCCGGCGGGCCAGGAAAAAGAAAAGGGCGTACCTGAGAACCACAGAACCCCTCATCAACACCTTGTTTCATTCGCTCGGAGTCATTAAATGCAGGTATCATGTCTCTCTTGCTGAAGTGTCAAATACACTTGCCGAGACATTCTCTCCAATGCAATGGTACGCTCCCGGGCCTTTGCATTAGCAACAGGAGCTCATTTCCATAGGGAAAAGTAGCTCAACAGTCTGGATTCTGAATCCCTTACTGTGTGACGACCAATGGTGCTGGTGACGAATGCTGACAGACTGGTATTGATGAATGCCCGATGCCGCTGAATAGGAAGTCACTGGGTGGTTCTGTGGTAGAGGCTCCGCATGCAGACAGCCGCAGAGAGGGTGTATACAAGCTCATCGAAGGGTGTATAGAATATGACTCCGAAGAAGCAACGACGAATCATGATCTCGGGGTGGTTTTGGGCTCGCGGGTACTCGCAGGATTCCCTTTGCATGATCTCGACGCTCGGTGAAGTTTCCATTATCTTGATGCCTTGTCTTCCACGACCAGCACGAATACAAGGCGACTCGAGTCTCCGAGGGGTGCTCTCATGGGGTCTTGAAGGTTGTGGTCTTCGACATGGTTGATCCTTGGATGCCTTTCGACTCCCCACGTCGGCGAGCCCAGTTACATGTCTCACTTGCTTGTCCCGCGAAAGCCGCCGAACCTATTCGTGTCTAGACATGCTGTTATTTCCGCACTGTCACTTGAGCATCAGCACTATTCATGGCCGGGCTTTGTGATCAGCAGACCATCTTGCGAAGGTCATCCGGCGTTCAGCCTACCATTGGTCTATAGCAACATGATGATGCGATGTTGACGGCATCCGAGGTATTCCTGGCGGTGAGATGGTGTCCATCCAAGTAACATCATCATCTCGGGTGAGCCAAAGTGGCGGGTCGTCGTTAGCATAAAACCCCCAGCTTCCCCTTCGTTGCTTGACCTTTTGTATCCCAAGATATCCAGAGTTCACCCTATAGTGTGACATCACTCAACCACATTACAATCTACCCATAGCACCTTCGCAACAGAATCAAGCAAGCCCGTCGCCATGAACTCCTACAACAACCCTGAGTCTTGTGGATGCTGTGTCTCGCCTGATGGCCGACTGTATCAGCCAGCAACTTGCCACGTTTGTGGAGGCAACCTTCGATGGTAAGAGGTCTTCATGGTGTCAAGATTTGTCTTGTTCGCATACTAACCCAGTATAGGGGCTGCAGATCATGCAAGAATACGGGGCTCAAGTGGGAGCCATGCCCTCACTACCACTCTTCGAATGTGTCCATGCATTCAGCTCAGCCAACATACACTACCACTCAGCAGTAGCTTCTAAGCTATGCTAAGTCATTTCGTCACCGGAACACATTGGTGTTCGTTGAAGATTGTGTGGGTTCCAGAGTTGGAAGTCGTTTTCCGTCGTTTCTGTTGGCTTTCACGGATATTGCTTTTCGAGGTGATGGTCCCAGGTAACAAGTCTCTTGGTGTTCAGGATTCATTTATTGTTATATGCGGGTTGGATTGGGTCGGAGGTATGGTTTTTTACAGCGCGCAGGATTCTAGGCGGCCATTTGACTTGATCAAAGCCTCAAAGGCCACAATAGGTTAGCATAGAACATCCACGGCCTGCGCAAATAAGAATAGCACTTTTCACATACCTTGTCTCTGACCATTTAGCTGTGTCGTTGTTCCTCTTCAACCCCTGAATGCGGAATCGTGCATGAACATCCTTCAAGGCGCCGCCAGGGCGGCAACATGCATCCGCAATAGCCATTTTGGAGCCGCCTGGAAACGACCATGCTACATTTGTACGGTGAAGCAGACTGTGTTTTCGTGATAGTGGAGCGTATAGTCCATAGCTATCCAGGCAATGCAGAAGGGCTAGGATCCCGATTGGTGATGCGGACCGTTGTCCCGTCGTGACCCCGGGACGACTGATGCTTCTCGGGTGTGGCTTTCTTGTGATCCACGGGCTCAGACAAGTTTTCATCTTGCAGCAATGACTTCGATCGATCCTGGTTGTCTTGGCTTTCAGGTCTGCTGCAGTGGCTTATTGCTGTCCGGTGAGTCGGATCCGGGAAGCATGACCGATCTTGATTGTACCCAATGCAGATGAAGCCAGGCATTACAGTCGTCACGCCGACATCGGGAAGTCGATTGTCAACAAAAATACGAGTTCGTCATCCGTCTGGCGTCGGATTGAGGCACTGTACAAATTAGCCCAAGGGTGTTCGATTACATCGTTGTCCATAACTATTGGGACTCGCCACATGTTCTGTTGTCGGGGAGGTTGATTTTCCGACACATAAACAGTCTGGGCCCGTTACACGTGGCCTCATTGCTCGCAATAGCCTGGCACAGCCGAGAGATAGACAAATGGTATGAGTAGATTTGGAGACATTGAGGAATGGGCAGGATGCTGTGCTTCCGTCTACAGCATCATACCGCGAGCGACATAAACAACATAGTCGAGACGGTGGGCCAGATGTTGGGCCCTCAAGTGGCTGTGTGATAATTGTCAGCAATTACATGACTCCTCTAGAAAGTATGTCTCGTTGATCCAGAGTGAAAGGCTGTAGCCCGATCTCCTAATAGGTATACCGAATCGATGAAACTTGAGGTCGCGGCTACGATATCGAAAGCGTCCAGGGGTTGGTAATGCGCCCAAACAAGGAATGTCAAAGCCAACCTTCGGGTCACCTCATACCAATCTTGCTACTGAGCAACGAACAGAGTGGAGGTTGTGACACCACATGGTTCGCCCCGAGAACCCGTCGCCAGCCACTAAGAGACGTTCCGGGGTGTGTCCCTCCGAGTCGTCCACCCCAGTGCGAGTTCCAAAGAAGGAACCTGTAGAGCGGGTAACACCACAGATTCAGGTGTTCAGCCGTTACCGAAAGACTGAAAAGAAGAAGGATGGGTTTGAGGTCGTAGCTAGCTTGCCAACAGTGGGTGTATGACCAGAGAGCGCTGAAGTAACCAGGTTGCAGCACAGTCAAGCAAGAGTGGGCGAGGTGTAGAGATGTCCATAACGGTGGTAAAATATGAGCATAACGTACCATTTCATTTTTGGTCAAAGCCAGGTGTGGCTGTTGTTGAGGCCCTGTCGCCCTTGGGCTACAATGGCTCCATTGAAAAGCGAGAATGGATTTGTTTAGGTGAAATAGTCAAAAACCTGTGTTGCGACATGTTCTCAGTGTTTGTCTGACAAGAAAGAGTGATTTGTCCGAGCGTTTGTTGCAAATCAGGCGTTGGATTGGATAATGTGAGACGACTTCGTCTACATTGGGAAGGCACGACTTGTAAATGGAGTGAAGTTATTCCCACCACCGCTAGTCATTGGGCGGATATGACTTGTGTGGAGAAGGTTTGTGGATATGACCCCCACCTACAACTGTACTAACCGACTGTCTCCACCTTCTTCTCTTCAAGCCCGGTCCACTGTGGGGCTACCGTCTCTGCCCCACATTCAATTGGATCAGCTCTTCCTTCCAGCGCGACGGTTTCGCAAAGCAGCTCAACGTCGACAACCCGAAAGTCGTGCAACCACCTGGTTACGGTTGCTGCAAACTCCTCAGCCTCCTCCCAACAGTTGAATGGATTATGGACTCATAGCAACAACGGGAGAAAAATGTCGGTGATTCTCTGCACAGGTAAGCCTTCATCCCATGCGTCCTTCTGTCGCGTTGCTTCTTCAATGGCCTATTGCAGCGCCGCTACTTGCTGGACGCCCTAGCTGACATTGAAGTTCGGCGACAGCGGGTTACGACCACACGATACGGTACGACGACCCCGGAGGTTGAACTGCACATTCCCTCGTATCAAGTGGCTAACGCGCCAGCTCCTCAGGTTCTGGGAAGCTCTATCAGGCATCTGCTCCCGAACAATTCAACACCCTGATTCGCAGGTCAACCGACTATGCATTTCACCAGACAAGCGCTACCTTGCTGCTGCCGGCCACCACACCGTAAAGCTCTTCGATATCCGATCGTCCAACCCCGCCCCACTTCTCGTCTTCGAGGGCCATACAGGCAACATCACTGGCATTGCCTTTCACTGCGAGGGGAAATGGATGGTCACGAGTTCTGAGGATGGAACCGTCAAAATTTGGGAGACAAGGAGTGGCACCATACAGCGCAGCTATAATCATGGTACCCCTGCGAATGATGTGGTCATCCATCCTAACCAGGGAGAAATCATCAGCTGCGATCGCGCCGGCAGCATCCGGCTGTGGGATCTGGCTGAAAATACCTGCGCACACCAACTCATACCCGAGGAAGATGTATCTGTGACCAGCATCACTGTGGCAACCGATGGAACACTACTCTGCGCTGCGAACACCGTTGTATGTCAATACATCATGACCTCCCGTCGGAAGCCCCTGATAATGCTGTGAACTGACTGACTTGTCTAGGGGAATGTCTTCGTCTGGCGGCTTGAGCAACAATATGAGCGCACCACCCTTGTGCCTCTGACCCAATTCTCAGCACACAGCAGCCATTATATCACACGTATTCTTCTTTCGCCAGACGTCAAGAAGCTGGCAACCTGCAGCGCAGATCACACCGCGAAGATCTGGGAGGTGAAAGAGATGGAACCGCAGGGCCCGGACAGCGAGCCACGGCCGTTCCCTCTGGAGGCCACACTGACCGGGCACCAAAGATGGGTCTGGGACTGTGCCTTCAGTGCTGATAGTGCATATCTCGTCACAGCATGTAGCGATCATTATGCTCGTCTTTGGGAACTCCACAGTCAACAAATCATCCGACAGTATAACGGCCACCACCGCGGCGCCGTCTGTGTTGCCCTCAACGATTACTCTGAGGCCAGATAGGACGGGCCATCGGAAAATCAATGCAGGGACGAAGCACGCGGAGAAAGCCGCAAGAACGATTCTGGGTCAAAGCAGCAAGACCAGCTTCAGAGGCGAATCCAGCACCACCCCAGGCAGAAGCAGCGGACAAAATCTGGGACGATACACAAGGCCATCAGAAAGGCCAGAGAGAAATCAGGACCTTCGTCGGCGCCACCGGTAGTACCCGCACCTGCACCAGCTGTGGAGGAACCAGCGCCTCTGGTCGTTGCCACTGATCAGACTACTCGCCCTTCCGGCAATGCGAACGGGATTGCTTCTATCGGACCCAGGAGATCATCGTTCGTGGAGATGATCGAGGGGCCCATCAAACGATCGATCCCGGGAGAGTTCTGGTAACTGGGTGAACTCGAGGTGGTCTGGGGAATGGTCCGCGGGATAGGTGGCTTTATCACTTGGTTCGATTTTATAGCTGGCAACTCAACAAGATGTAGCGTTTCTGTTGACTTTTCTTCTCATTCTCTGCCAGAATAGAGTTGTATACATGTATATGCATCAGCGATGGATTAAATCAGTGGGGTTGCGTTCTAACGGCGAGGCTGGGGGCTGAGCCACACGGAGCTATAAGTTGTGTTTTTTTGGGGGGGAGGGAGCATGAGAAATTAATTGTCTATTTGATCTCCGCACATTTACGCAAGCGACAACACAAGAGTTTTCTACCTACTTGTTTGTACCAAACCTGGATTGCACCTGTTTAACCTTTATGTTGAATAAGTTTCCACGTCATGCGCGACGATCAATTCGCTTTCCGATTCTTGTCATTCATAGAGTCATCTATGACACGCCACCATCCTATATAGAGTGTAGGAGCTAAACGAAACCCTGCCTCGCTCTCCATCTCATTCTCCCAACTAAATACCAAAAACACGCACACAAAACTCCCTTCCTGCCCAGATTTTCGTCTTCCTGTCTATATTATGCCTATTCCATATCCGTGGCCGCCCAAAATCCAATTCCTTCCCCGTTTCAACTTCAATGCTCAAGACAAGCATCGAATCACCACCCACCCCACCCATCATCCCCATCCTCATCCTTCGGCCTCGTGTCGATTTTCTTCTTCACCACCACAGGTTTACTCTTGACCGGCGCCGTCGTCTTCTTCGCCGCTGTCGTGGCGGTCTTGTTCAGTCCCTTTGGCAATGTCTTGCTTCCACCCAGCACGCCGCCCTTCTTCTTCTCTGCCTGCTGGGCCAACCACCCTGCAAAATCCGGTTCCGAGCCATCGTCAAACGGTTTACTCGACGCTGTTGTCGCTATCGACTTCTTCTTTGACGTCGATGGTTCAGCAAACGGGTTATCGCTGGACTGGTTGCTCGTTACCGAGGCCGTCATTTTTGTGGGAGTGGCTGTATCGTCGTCGTCAATGTCGCCCATGTCACCCCAGGCGTCAAAATCCGCACCGTCGTCGCCGTCGTTATCATCGTCTGGGAAGAAAGTGTCACCTGTTGTGGATGGGTTGCGGGTGAGAGGTGCAGATGGAGGAGGTGATTTGACTGCCTGGCGGTGTAGTGGTGAGGCGGAGGAGGTGGATGTGATGGGAGCTGCTGTCGAAGGGCGGGAAGGAGGAGCAGAGGATACTCTTGAGGTAGAGGACGCCCCGTTTGACGCAGTGATTTCGCCTGCTGCAGCGGAGAGCTTGTTTGTGAACGAGGAGATAGCCCACCCTGCCCACCCTGCCCCGGCTGATGCCTCTGGTTGCGGTGTGCCCATCCTGGGGTTTCCAGACATCGAGTTCTCAGGTGGCAGGACGGTATCCGGCATGTTTTCTACCGCTTTCTTGATCTTTTGGAAGTAAACTTCCATTGTCTTGGCTGCCTGATCCCGAATAAGTTTCTCCTTGTCTATGAGCGAGGGACAAATGGCTGGAAGAATGCGGGACGCGCAATCTTCGTCGGAGAAATGCTCCGATGTGACTGATAGCGCCATGAGGGCAGCATTACGAGCGTGGACGAATGGGTCCCGAAGTGAGCGACTGAAGGCTGCTATGAGAACCTTGGATCGAGAAGAATTGCCCAAATGCTTGGCGATTTTTCCAAGGCAGATGGTTGTGTTTGTGCGAATGCCGGGCTGCTCATCGTTGGCTGTTTTGGCCAAGTACTTTAGCAACTCGCCATTGATCGTCCTCTCTGAAAGTTTGGTGATGATGGTTAAGACAGACTTGAGTGTCTGTTCTCTAACAACCGGTGCTACATCTGTGAACCCCGTCACCTAGAAAAGGTTAGCGACTATCTATAATTATAACTCTGCTTTTGGCGAGGCTTCGAACTTACAATTTGTGGAAAGATCTTGTCGTTGACTGTTTTTTGCGAGAGCCTGTCGATCATGAGTGGTAGGTTATCGAGTAAACACACTCTGATTGCCCTGTCAGGGTTCCCGAACAGTCGAAGGAGCACAGGAAGCACCTTGGCATCGAAGTCTTCATTTGACAGTTTTGTGGCTATTTTCATCACTAGCCCAAACGCCTTAGGACCACCTCCTCCAAATTCTACTGATTTCAGTAGTTCTGGCAGAACTTTCATTTTGAAAAAGTCTTCTGGGAAGTCATCGGTGACTTGGTCCAAGTCGCTACCTAAAGTCAGCAAACTCCTTTTCTTCGTCGGAAAAATCAAACACATACTCAAGGAATGTTTCTCGTTCTTCCTCCGTCTTCACACCAAGATTTTCAACACCCTCAGTCAGTTTGATTAGAGGTGTGTCAAAGAATGAACCGTTGCGACGGCCTTGCTCAAGAAAATGGGCCACCGTCAGTCTGGCCTTTGGGTTCGGGTTGGCAAGGCGCTTGTAACTTTGGTGTAGACTGGGTGGAATATTCTTCGTTTGCCCTGCCTGATCACTGGTGAAACTCGCGTTGAAAATTTCGAAAATGAGTGCACCGAAGTCGTAAGCATCTACGGCAGAGTGGGGACTGCGTTTTATGGCATCCCACCCCGACTTTGCCAGCTCAGGTGGTGTATATCTCCCGGAGTCTGGAACGAGACTGCCATATGTCTGAGGCCTGTTAAATCGCAAGTCCGGCGAGCGAGGAGGGGGGTTACCAGCTTACATAAATCACAGCCTCATCATCTTTGACATTACTCAGGACCTCAAAACCACCCAGTTTCCACTCGCCACTTTCTGTTGTATAAACGGACGCGACCTTGATGTTCCCGTGGACTGAGGAGGCCTCATCATTGATGAACTTCACTGTTCTCTATATGGTGTTAGCATGATCAAATTTCATACCCGAATGTGCATCAACTTTGCGAAATACTAACCGCAACGCTATAGAGTCCCCATTTTGCCGTCTCCGGGGTTAGACTCTTTCGTTTTACGTGCCACCGCAGGGGTACCAGGCGTTCAGTTGCGATGTAGATGTACGTCTCCGACTTTTCAAACTCTTCAGTATGGGAAGACATCTCTGTGGCTGCGTAAGACCCGTACCTCAACCGTATCCAACACTTTGATAACGCCCGGGTGCCGCAATGTCCGAAGTTTCTTCAGCGCATTTCTAGCGAGAGGGAGGGCGGATCGATTGGCGGCGATTTCGAACGAGAAGATACTGCAATCGGAACCATCTTCCTAGGATAGAGATCTAGTTAGCCAAATCCATTTTGAAGGCATGCAAAGTGGGAAGAGGTTTGGGTGCAAAGCCTACTCGTCGGGTGCCATTATACAAGGTCCATATGGAGGGGTCGAGATCGACTTTATCACCAAAAGTATAGGGGAATGGCGGTCCCTTCGCTGCCATCGCCGAAGCGACGGCGGATTTGAGAAAATCCATGCAGAGTGACCGTATACAGCCCGGAAGTAATCAGATCGTTCTCTCGGATCGTTAGAGGTTCGACAAGGAATCGCAGCTCGAGGGTGGTGTTTGCTGAACAGCTGTCGGAAAGGGGCTTCCCTACTGCGTAATCGCAAACCGCAATCTGTTATCGCGGAGAGTCTGCTGCTTTACCAAGAGGCACTAATCCAAGGATGGTAGGCGGAGTCGCCATTTGGCACCGTTCTGCCGGACCCCACTGCGCACGGTCCATCACAAGATCCGCTACATGGCTCACTCTTTGTTTCTTCAACATTCAACCTTCCCCACGTTTGCATACCTTACCTCAATGCTGTTTCGACATTCACTTTGTCTCTAACGTCGGGAACTAATTTCTTTTATACAGTTCACATTAGCTTTGGACTTTAATCTCGTTTCTTTGGTTCCCTTTGCCATCGTCTCTCCATGGCATCTCGCAGCAGCTGAAAGCTGAGGTTGGATGGAGACGGAGTTGCGAGGTTGCATCCAAGCAGGAATGGACAGCCAAATAAGGGCGGCAAAGGTATCCGGACCACGAAATGCCGACACATCTAGTCAGGTAAGCTTCCCATTCAGTTTCTGTTTCTTTTTTTCTCTCTCTCACGTGTCAATGATGAGCAATTGGTAAAAGGTTTGACAGCCGCGTGTGCTCTTTCTGGTATCATGGTTCTGGGTGCTGGGGCCTTGCGCCTTGGCGCGTCTGCCACCATGTGACTTTCTACGCGCTGCCCCGAGATTGTCGGCAGTGTGTGGTGTGCATGGTGGCAGATATATCAATTTCTGTTGAAGGCCTTTGTTTTCGACACTACCACTACACGGAGCCCCGACTTCATTGATTTCCACGAACAAGGGGCCAAAGGCAGTGGTAGACATCAGGTCGATGGGGTTCCAGAACCTTGTTTCTCCTGCCTCTGCCTCATCGCCCAAGAAGGACCATGAAACCGCTGAGCTGGCTGTATGATGACCAAATATAAACTGAAAAGACCTGAGGCACATGTCCTATTTGATTTCTGGACGGCCATGAAATCAAAGTTCGATAGTCTTCTCGGTGTGTCAGCGCTAATCATTTCAAACAGGTCATACCCAGCCGCCAAAAACAAGCAGGATCCATGCCTCGCTGTAGAAGATGCAAAGTAGGAGCAACCCCCGACAAAGCATTATTCCGTTGCACTCTCTGTAGCCGATCATATCACCCTGCGTGTCACAGGCCGCTTCCCAAAAATCCCACGTATGTTTTTCATTGTTCTTTTGTTTTTTGTCTGTTGTTCTCCTCAAGCCCCTATCCAATCCAATGCACAGCTACCTACCTTAGATAGGCGGTCCTAGATGTTAACCAACCCTCGCTCCTGGTTGGCTGTCGTGTCCGGACCCCCCCCTTCCATGTCATAATACCTGGTACCGGAGTAGTGCCCCACCGATAGCCTATTTTCCCGCGCCGCACAATTCGCTCTGAGCTGTCCCTATTGTTGTTTGTTGTACCACTCTCTGCCAAAGCCCCCATTCCAGCATGCTATCTTTGCTTTTGTCCTTAGCAATTGACTGACAAGGCTTTCGGGCAGTAATTGGATCTGCAAAAATTGCAGTGACCAATCACAGACCAGGAAACGCCACTACCATGAGAACTCGGCCTTGCCATCCTCATCGTCGTCGCGGGCCGTTTCGCGAGTCTCCCACTCAACAGCCTCTCAACGCGAGCGCTCAAAGGAGACCGCTCCCGCCATGGCTCACTCTCCACTGTCGACTCAAGCCAGCTGTCTGGTCAATAGTGAACAGATTGGGCGAAATGACTCGGAAAACCATCTATTTGGGAAATGCTCGTGGCCGCAATGCACAACACAAATCAACGTGACGGAGCATCCCGTGTGCCCCGAGCATACTCCAATATTCCTACAGGGAAATCATCACTTTCGAGCGTCTGCAGCACCAGAACCACGGGCCGCGTCACTCCCAACCAAGATGGCTTCAGATTCAAATCCAAACCCCAAAAAGGTATTACCTGAAAAGCAAATTCTACGAAAGGCCGCATCCTCCGGCGCCCCTCGTTTCGACGGTCAACCAACTCAAAACTTGAAATATAGCAACCTGCCACCGCTGCCACCAAAGACCAAAGGAAACACGTCCTCACCATCACCAAATAAAAGTACAGCACCTATCACAGAGGCCTCAACCACAGTGGCGTCGGCACCGCCCCAGGTTACACCGCCGCCGCTGCCCCTAGACTATTCTCCCCCAATGAGCCCTACCTCACTCAAAGACATGGAGCCCCCGAAGAAACGACAGAAAGTATCTCCGGCTCTACTACAGTCGAATGAGTCTAGACTCAATGGAAACGGAGTGGTCGCAAATCCGTTGTCCAGCCAGCAGTCTCCTGAGAAACGGACTGAGAAGGAAAGGAGGACAAGCTCGAAGCAGAGTAAACCAATCGCCAGAGGACCGGTGAGGATAACGGCACCTTTGAGGCGCATTAGATGGACCGATGAGCCAAATGATGTTGGCTCGAGCACATCTATCAATGGGATTGCGCCATTCTCAACAGGCAATCAACCATCAGAAAGGAGACCCGACCTGAAACCGCCATTTTCCTCAATCTCTCTAAACCAGGATCAAGGAGGAGAGATCGATAGATTGGATATTGTATATGCTGAGCCACCTCCCCCTACAAGAACTATTTCGACATCTCGCCAAGAGACATTAGAAATCTTCTCCACTGCACACAGTGCTGCCCCGGATCCTCATCAATCAAGGGCAGATTATTTTGCCCAGGAGACACAGTCGTCACTGAATAGGGTCGACGGTCTCCCAGACTCACCCTCGGTATATCCCGCAGGAAACCAAATGTCTACACCGAAGGCGAAACGCCCAAAGAAACTTGCCATCAACACGAAACAGGGACAGCCACCCAAAGTAACTCGCCCGGTGACCCCAACAGATCTGGATTATTTTATATACTCCCAGCCCGGGGCCGCCGCTCCACCACCGGGCCTGGCGATCCACAGACTCAAGAAAGTCCCTCCACTTACATCAACCTCTACTCCTTCATCCGCAGTCTCACAACAACAACAACAACCTCCAAAACAAGAACTACAAAAGGATGAACCCCTGGCGTTGGACATCGACCCGAGGATTCACTACCCGCAACCCCATTCGATAGCCTGGCACGCCATGAAAGCGCAGGAGATCGAAGCGCGGGGTACCAGAAAACAGCGGTTCGGCAAGGCGGCGCAGAGTCTGAAGAGGCTGATGGAGGCGCAGGCGGAGTCGAACGTGCCGTGGGAGGAGATGCTGCCGGAGAAGATACAGGAGAATCCGGCTTGGGTGAGAGCGCTGAAGGGTTTGAGGGGGGCACCTCCGCCTACACCGGGTACTGTGGAACCCGAATCACCAATGGACGTCACGATGGACGGGACGGGTGCCAACCCTCTTGTGGATGGGAATGGTGCTTTTCCTAATGCTGGCACACTGCCGGTGAATGGAGCGGTGGAGAAGAAGGTGAGAAAAATGAAGAGAACGGGGAGTGGATTGAGCGTGGTGAGTCGAGATGGGAAGTTGAGTTTTGGGAATCATCAGCAAGGGACGCCGGCGGATGGCGGGAGCGTAAACGGGAGTTTCGACGGTGCGAATGGGCTGGGGATGAACTGATGGGGAGTTTATTGCTTTCCATGGAAAAGGTATGATTTTCCGGGGTGCCGTACAAATGCTCGTTCGAGGCGAATTCTTTTTTTACACAAGGGAGACCGGCAACACACGATTGGGTTTCACTATAGGAGTACGGGAGTTCCTTCTCATCATCTATTTTTCAAGCATCGCGGGGCATTGGAAGGGCGTCTAGTAATTGCGTTATTCCTTTTTCTTTCTTTCTTTTTTTTGTCTGCTATCCGGCTGCTGCTAAGCAGCCTATGGCGGCGATGGGGTTGAAGAAGGAACAAGGCATTAGGGAGCATAGCGAGTAGTGGCAATGAAACAAGGCTAGGGTCGGGGAAAAAATGAAAATACAAATTTTATAAAAAACAAGGCTGAGCTGCCCGACGAATGAAAGAAAGTAATAACGTGGCAGCCTAACTTGCTCCCGCGACTACAACCAACAGGGGAGCAAGCTATGGATTCGAGAGATGCATGAAAGTGTAAGAGGCCATATCCTAGTACTTTGGGCCAGACTAGTTAGGTATGGATCTAGGTAAATATAGCACCACTAGTAGCACACAGTGTGGACAGATGGAAAGAAGAGGGGCTGCCGATTGTGTATCGCACACACACTGTGCTTCGGATTTTACAGGATGGAGTCAATCAACCTAGACCGACGTTTTTTTCATGGAAAGAGAATCCGACACCTTACCGAACATCGAGTCGCACCACTCCATTTCATCAACAAGGCTGAGCTGAACCACATCCCTCTAAGCAAAACAAACGACGACAGTGGTGATAACTCGGCACATCCTCACAATGGCAGAGAACAAAAGGTCATTTCTGTATGTTCTTCGATTCAATATACAAACAAACGCGTTGGTATTATATATACATAAAAAACCAACACCGAAAACACCCGTTTTTATCAATCTAATAAAACCAAAGACCGTATATTCGCCGCCCACCCCCCACTCCTTCAATTCTTGATGCCAGATCCTCCCAAACCGAAATTTTTGAATCGACCTATCACCAATCCATGCAACAAACAAAAAGAAGAAATATGCTTGTTACTCGCTCGCTTTGCTTTTCATAATCATTTCCGACCCCCCCCCCACCTCCTTCCCCTTTCAAAAAAAGTCCACCCCACGTTTAAACAGAGACACTCTTGCTCAACAAGTTCAACGCGCTGCCCGCCAAAATGAAACCCGCTTGGTCCTTGCTGACCTGGTGCTTGACGGGAATCAAAATCTCCTCCCCGTTGCCCCTCTTGGTGACCTTGAGCTGGACCTCGCCCTGCCCGCCATTCTGGAGCATCTCGTACAAGCCGACAGTGGCGACCTCATCACCGGCAACGATCTTGTCGTAGTCCTGCTCGTTGACAAAAGTCAATGGGACGACGCCCTGCTTCTTGAGGTTGGTCTCGTGAATGCGGGCAAACGACTTGCACACGATGATGCGGGCGCCGAGGTAGCGGGGCTGGAGAGCGGCGTGCTCGCGAGCCGAACCCTCGCCGTAGTTGTGCTCGGCGACGACGAGCCAGGGCTGGTTGCGCTCCTTCCAGAGCTTGGCCAGCTCGGGGATGGTGTGCTTGGACCCGTCGAGGTCGTAGGCGACGTTGACCTCGCCCGTCTCGGCGTTGACGGCCGTGTTGAGCGTGTTGGCCGAGATGTTGGGCAGGTGGCCCTTGTACTTGAGCCAAGGGCCGGCGGCCGAGATGGTGTCGGTGGTGCACTTGCCTGATACCTTGACCAAGACCTTGAGACCGGAAAGGTCGGACTCGGGGAAGGGCTCAAACGGCTCGAGCAAGGCGAGACGCTCTGAAGTTGGAGCGATGGCGACCTGTTCGTTGGGGTTCGGGGGCTGAGAGGCGACCTTGAAGACGTCCTTGCCAATATCGAAGGGTGTCTTGGGGCCCTCGAGACCGTGAGGAGCGGGGAACTTGAACTCCTTGCCATCGGGAGTGGTAAGCGAGTCGGTAACGGGGTTGAAAGTGGTGGAACCGGCGTAGGCCATGGCGGTCACGATTTCGGGGGAGGCGAGGAAGTTCATCGTCTCAAGGTTGCCGTCGTTACGACCGCGGAAATTGCGGTTGTAAGAGGTGAGAATGGCGTTGACAGTGCCCTTCTCAACGCCATCCTGACGCTTCCATTGACCAATGCAGGGGCCGCAGGCGTTGGAAAGCAAAATGCCGCCAGCCTTCTCGAAGGTCTGAAGAGTGCCATCTCTTTCAAGGGTGGCGCGAATTTGTTCACTGCCAGGGGTAACATAGAAATCGGCCTTGGGCTTCAATCCGGCCTCCTCAGCAGCCCTCACAATGCTTTCGACACGGGTCATGTCCTCATACGAGCTGTTGGTGCAGCTGCCAATGAGACTGGCGGAAAGCTTTTCAGGCCACTTCTGCTCCTGGACTGTCGCCTTGAACTGGGACAGAGGAGTGGAAAGGTCAGGAGTATGGGGGCCGTTGATATGAGGCTCAAGCTTGGAGAGGTCAATTTCGATGAGCTCGTCGTACTGCGCACCCTCATCCGCCTTGAACTTGAAGTAGGCATCCTCAGAGGCGCCCACGCCAGGGAAGCTTTGGAAGGCAGCAGCGTTCTTGACAGCCTGTCCTCTGCGGGTAGCTTCGAGATATCTGGCCGAGGCCTCTGTGTAAGGGAAGATGGAGGTGGTGGCACCTATCTCGGCGCCCATGTTGCAAATGGTAGCCATACCGGTGCAGCTCAAGGTCTCGACACCAGGACCCGAGTACTCGACAATGTATCCAGTACCGCCACGGACCGTCAACAGGCCAGCCAGGTGCAGAATAAGATCCTTGGGGGAAGCCCAGTTGCTGAGCTTGCCGGTAAGTCTGACACCCAAAACCTTAGGAGCCTTGAGTTCCCATGGCGCACCAACGAGAGCCTCGACGGCGTCAGCGCCACCAACACCAATGGTAATGGTAGACAAGCCACCAGCGTTAGGGCTGTGCGAATCAGTACCCAGCATCATCAAACCGGGGACGGCGTAGTTCTCCAAGACGGTCTGGTGAATGATACCGGCACCTGGGGCCCAAAAGTCCAATCCGTACTTCTTAGCAGCCGACTCGAGGAAATCGAAGACCTCATGGTTGGTCTGGATGCCGGCCTGCAAGTCGTCCTCGGCGCCCTTGCTGCCCACGATCAAATGGTCGCAGTGAATACTCGCGGGAATGGCGGTCTGGGGGAGGTTGCACGACATGAACTGCAAGAGAGCCATCTGGGCCGAGGCATCCTGCATGTTGACTCTGTCGGGCTTGAGCTTGAGGTTGGCCTTGCCTCTGATATCGCGGCCATTGTTGGTGTTGTTGAGGAGTGACTCTTCGACGTTGTCAAGATGGCTGTAGAGGATTTTTTCAGCCAGCGTCAGCCGCTGAGCGCCCAGCACTCTGCGGACCTCCGAGTACTTGTTGTGCAGCTTCTCGTATGTTGGTGGGAGGGAGGTGACATTGGAGTACTGTCTCGAGCCCGCTACTCGGTGAAGCTGCTGTGCTTGGAAGGCCCTCTGCGATTATGTCACATGTGTTAGCGGCGAGTCTCTTTTCTTTTGCCATACAAGACAAAACATACTCTCAGGGCAACGCCCGAGCGGCTGGCAACGTCAATTGGCCTCATGGTTTACGGTCTGGTTCGCCAAGTTCGTCCAACTCGGCGGGGTGTTTCGAGGGGAAAGAAAAATATTTATGGCCGTCCAATCTTTGCCGGTTGCGCCATCCGCCACGGCAGTCGGTGGCCCGTTTCAGGGGTCTTCCGATAGCGGAACCGTGCTAAAATCCGGGGTAGGAAGTCTACAGCGTTGCTTTTCAACTACCACCCATCAGAACTAGACGACAGAGGCACTTTCCTTTGCAATGGTCTCAGGCCGACTTCCTATTGTAGTGCTCTCTGTGGAAAAACCATCGCGTTCTTCTTTGGTAGAAATACTCAAGCCAACCACTCTAGTCCGTATTGGGTACTTACATCATGGCCCCACGGCAGTGTCGCAGCAGAAATTGGCCAATCATATCACAGAGAATGCTAATCTCTAGTCTACAAGTCACTAACACGCAGTCAGAGTCTCGGTCGACGATGCTCAAAATAAGAACATAACTTCAACAATAAAAAGAGCGAAAAGGGATGATTTGAATGCTTCTAATGTTGTTATGGACTTTCATTGAAGAACTGTACTAACTACCTTCCGAGAGGATAAGTAGCATTTGCCAAAAGTGGGATAGCATCTGAGGTGACTTGTGTGTTTCAAGATCTCAAAATATTGTCCATAAAAACCCTACTACAGAGCAGTCGATATATATCATTTGCTTTTTCCCTTTTAGCTTTTTATGAGCGGCAGCAAACACAAAAAGAATATCCCACCATACGGTTGAGGAAGAAAAGACTTGCAAGAAAAAGCAAGATAGAGTGATGAGGGTGGGATTCGAACCCACGCCTCTTGCGAGACCAGGAGAAATGGACCCTCGAAAGGGTTCAAGTGGAATTCAGGTGGACCTGAACCTGGCGCCTTAGACCGCTCGGCCACCTCACCATCTGATGTTTTTTGTGCAAAGGCGCCTGAGTTGTGGGCTTTTTGTATGGCGGCAACCTTCTCTTGGTGGAGGCTCACAAATGTTGGGTAACAAGGTTGAGGCTCAACGGAAAGTGGAGCAGTTATGTTGTGAGGTGGATGTAAAGGTAACCAGGTTGAGAGAACGACGGTTATCAACGGCCACTTCGCTGTCGCATTACTACCTTAGGCAGGTACGTACATCATTACTTTTGACCTTTGAGTATCGGTGTCGTGTTCAAACTCAACACAAGGTTGGAATGTGTGATTCGTGACAAATGATACGAAGGGATAGGCATATGAATCTGCTAGATAGCTACTATACGCAACGCTGCTGCAAGTTACACAGCAAGTCGGGCCGCAAAACAGCGTTTGCCATGTTCGTAATGGAACGCTTTACGTGTCTGATAAGGCCGGGATGCAGAACACATGCAAATGAATCTCCTGAGACTGATAGAGTGACTGATGTTACGCCTGTGGCATTGAATGTCGACCACGCCGCTGGTAGACCTAGCTGGCGGACATTTGTTCCGGCGGCATAGTGGGAACTCAGTGTCTGACGTCGGCTGTGGAGATAAGTTATCTCTCAAAGCGAGATATCCTCTCAAACGCTCGCTACTGAACTTGTGCTTGTTTCTCGAGACATTCAGACGTACAATGCGGCCTTGCCCCGAAGTCCAATCAGACCTGACAGGTCGCGTCAAACCGAGACCAGTCTTTGCAAAAAGAGCTCTGTGTACCTGTGATATCAGAGAATAAGGCAGCCTCGAGCCCGTGTTGAGGGTTGACGTGCTCACAAGCGATAGGGCAGAGCGTCTGTTGGGGGGGTGAGGTTGGCCTGTGATGCACAAGACAAGGGTTGTCGAGCTTCATCCTTGCCGTCATTCTCGATGGGAACAATCGCGAATCGAGATGGTGAGGTGATCCATGAGCTTCTGATGCTCCACTATTTTGAAATGGAAAGACGGCCCACGGCAGCTGACCAGTCAGAAGCACAAAAAACTGCCAGCTCTGGCAGCTCTGGCGGGCAGTTCCCTTGGCGCACAGACAGACATGGGGTAGTAGCAGCAGTCAGGAGCCCGAGCCACCCTTCGACTTCCCAGATCCCCAATTCCACCTCCATCCCGTTCGAAGGAAGGAAAAAAAAAAAGCGACGGCCATCTGCTTCAGGCTTCTCGTGCCTGCCCTTCCCACAGTCCACCGGCCTTCCCCAAAGCCACGGGCTCCTGTCAACCCCACTCGCTCTGGTTGCCGTTTGCCAGAAAGAGTGTCAGAGGAGTTAGCTCGCCTCTGTCGACTTTCGCTTGTCAACTGGCCGCTTTCGCTCAGCAGGCCCCAGCAACGAAACGCCAAACTCCTAATTCCCCAGAAGCACGGCCTCTCTTTTTTGTGTTTGGCCAGTCGAGACCTGGACAGCCCTGTCTGCTTAGGTTTAGACTTCCTCAGCTAGGCCGCGATCGACTCTGGGGATCCTGCCCTGCCGCTCGCTCTTGACAGGCCGCAGTTGCTTGCGCTTTGCTCATCGCCCAACCGTGACGTACCTTCTTCGTCTCTCGGATCCATCTCGAGTTCCATCGACTCTGCACCGCAGGACGGTTCCGGCCGCAGGCATTCTGACTCTTTGCTTCCGAAGTCCCAACAGCCCGGCATCACCAGCAGACAAACGCATGCCCTCGAAGCGGCCCGGGCGCTAATATCACGATTCCCTGCTCTCCTCCCAGCTCCGGCTGCCGTCTTCCTCGACGTTCCATCCCCGAGCTCGAGCCGGGTCCCCACACAATGGCTGCTGTGGTCACTCGACGGAAAAAAACTATCGGTCAGCGTCGTCGTGTTGAAGATGACGGTGACGATGAGGCCGGTCCTGGCCCGGATCTCGACGAGGACTCCTTGACGGATCCATCGAGCGACGAACACGACCCCGCCGACGATAGTGACACCAGCAATGTTGATGAAGTGTCGCCTAGATTATTGAATGCTCGCAAGGCGCTCGGTAACGGATCTGCCAACCGTGGCTATCGCCGTCAAAACGACATCGACAAGGATAGCGCTACCAAGAAGCCCGAGCCCGTCATTGCTGGCGCCGATGTAATGCTGGAGGGGCTTACCCTGGCCGACAAGGAGAGTAGGACGGAGGAACTGGAGTTCGACGAGGTAAAGACGGACACCAAGGCTGCCACGGCCCCGTCTGTGAAGGATTCGGCGCCGGTTATAGTAAGCTCGACGTCGATTCCAGGTCAACCTCCCCGGGGTTCCGTGCAGGATCAGAAACGACGGGAGCATGAAGAGTATAGGAAGAAAAGAGATGAGGACCCTACCTTTGTGCCCAACAGAGGCAATTTCTTCCTGCATGACCATCGTCACGCCGGCCCAGCGGCCAATGGGTTCCGTCCGTTTGCTCGGACGGCTTTGCGGCCTGGCCGAGGAGGACGGGCAGGGGGCTTTGGCGGACAATTCATTCCTATGAAGTATGTTGCCCAGATATCGCCGTATTTGAGTTGTGCTCTAATATGCTGACAATGTGCTACAGCTCGTTCCAAAATGCCTCCGATCCCACCACGAGAGGCCCTTGGCAACATGATATGCACGAACAGGTTGCCGAAACCGCTCCGCCAGCGGCCTACCGGCCATCCCGTTATCGTCCCGACCCTGAGGGTCCTGCCAACGGAAATGGTGTCATTCCTCATGCGCCAGCACCAAAGAGTCCCATCAACCGTAACATGTCGTCGGAGAAGGTTCTGGGTACCGTAACTGTTCGAGTGTATCTCCCGTCCATTGCCAAAGAGCCCAAGCTCTTCCCCGGTCTTGTACTGAAGGCTTATACCAAATTGCCTGACCATCGCCCGCCCCTCCGGCGTGACAAACCAGTTCGGATCTCGCTGCCATACCACGCCCCGCCGCTCATGCCTCGCTACATCTATCCGTCATCGGATCGATCGTTCATCTTCATCCCACGGGCACTGCGGCCTAACCAGCAACGTAGTAGCCGAGGCAGGGGTCCACGATCAGTTATGGGGTCTGGCCCGTTCTCTCGAAGAACAAGCGTGTGGGGCGGAAGCGTGTATGGAAGCATGTACTCACCCAGCGTTGCAATGAGCCGTCGGTCTTCTATCGCGCATGATATGGGACGCGATTTTATGCTTTCACCCACAGGCTCTGCCATTTCAAGACCCCCTCTTGCTGTAGACGCCAACAAACCCGTTGTTCGTCTGCCGCCATTCGCTCAGCCTCCCGCTCCGGTTATGCAAGCTCCAGCTCCAGTAGCCCAGCCAGACAGTGTTGAGAGGTTAGGCCTTGTTGCAGAGTCGTCTATCAACGATCTGCCCCAGCCACAAACCCACCCTTTGCCTCAGAGGCCGGCTTTCCAAGAGAACAAGCCGACCTCGATCCCGATGCATCAGCCCCGACCCCAGAAGGCAGTTTCTATTGACAACATCGAGTCACCTGTTCGACAGAATGCCAATGCACCCCCTCCGTATCAACAGGCGTTCCTTCATCAGGTCCCACTTCAGATCCCCAACGGCTTCCCTCCGGACGCACACGCTCGCCATCCCTCCTACCAGTCTCAGCTCTCGGCCACACCACTTTCGCAAATCCCAGAGCGTGCAATTCACGCTGCACCATTTCAGCCAACTGCCTTTGGCCAGCCGGGCTACTATGCCCAGCCGTACCCGGCGATGCAGCCACAACAAGGCTACTACTATCCTCAAGGATTCCCGCCTCCCAATATGGGACCCAACGCCAGCGCGCCTGCTTTTGTCCCGGCAGGCTCCCAGGGTCCGCCACCTATCAACTACGCTACCTCTGCTCAAGGGGATGGCCCGCCCCAGGTTCCCGGACAACCTCCGTCACAGAACCTGGTGACGCAAGAGGTCAATGGCACTGTTTATTACTTCAATGCCAATGAAATTCCTTCCGTCGCGGGGTATCCTCCGTTTCCACTCACCCAACCATATCCGCCTGGCATGGTTCCCGCACCAGACGGATACTATTATCAGCAGCCCACGCCTGGAATGGTCTACTATCCTCAGTAGGTTGGAGGAGGAGTGACATTCACACCCGCGGCTACAGGGCTCCTCGTCGGAACTGTAATAGTTCCGAACAAAGTGGAGGGAATGCTGCCACGTGAAGTAGAGGCACTATGACGACCGACGAGAGCACACAGACGGAGAAGAAAAATGCTTTTCTGGACAGGAAGAACAAGCCGACACTTGATCCACTTTTCTCTTCTATTACACAGCTGTTTAACACACCAAAAGATTATGGGCGCTCTAATAGCAAATGTCGGCGGTCTCTGCTATCCAGCTTCTATTTTTCGAACTTCTTTTCCTTCTTCCAAGGTGGCACTATTGCTTTGCTTGCTTCGGCCAAGTTTCTGTTACTTTTGTCTTGGACGGGCTTGCATTTATCTAAATCGTTGTTTGGCTTTTTGTAGCTTTGATCTGGAATGTAGGATTCCCCCACGGGCTTCTTAGCTTTTGTTTTGGCGAGCTGCAACATCTTTTGTGTCGCTCCGACAAATGTTTGTATCATGGCGGTGCTCTGATTTTACTTGTTTGAACCCCAGGGACAGCTGGAAAATGGATGTGGATGGGCGGACTAGGCAGGATGGAACGGAAGATAAGGGATAGGATGAAGGGTCATGATATGACAGATGGTCGGGGGAGGCGGTATATGGGATTAGGTTTTATCAACTCGTGTGCAAATGGATATGCTATCAAAAGAGGCAGGTTAGGACAGAGGCAAAAAGTGGGGGGCATGTGTTAAGATGAGATGGTCGGGCATCTATTTGCTAGCGGTTATTGAGCAGAGGAAGGGAGAAGGAAAGGAAAAAAGGTGCATTCGACACATCGAAACATCAGCATTTGGCCCCCTTTTTAACCGCCCTATCAGCTTAGTTGGAAGAAACGGATATTGTTGGTTGTTGGTGGTGTGTCAGAACTGGTTACTCTACGCTGTCCTTCATTGTGCTTTTGATTCCCTTGCCTGTTTTGCTATATACGTTACTGTACGGGAGGTCGCGTGTCATGGGCATTCTTGCAAGGCGTTCAAGGAGGGCGGTCATCGTTGGTTGTTGCATAGCGTTTTCTTCCGCCGCGTTATCGTTACTATGCTGTGCAGAGGAGACGGTAAGAAAAAGAGATCAATATCTTGTAGAGGCGCTTTCCTTCTTTTGCTTTACTACATCCGGTGCTGTTATTCTCTGATTCATTGTGATGGAAAAAAAGTTGAAGTGTTTGACTTTATCTGTGGTCGGCATGAGTGAGGGAGACGAAGCAACACACTCCTTATTTTAAATTCTATATACATGTTTGGACCCTTCTATCCTTGAAAATCGTACATAACATCTGTTCATATTAGATTATTTTCTGCTTCTAATGTCGAGGATCAAATCCATGAAGCTTGCGGGTTTTTGGCACAGCCCCATGATAATCTCGTTCGTGTTGATGATGTAGCTGGGATCCCTGTGTCGGGTGCGATTGTGAGTTCATTAGGTAGTACATCCAATGACTCTTTTCGTGGCTTTCCTGCAACTGTGGCCTCAACTAGAGTTTTTGGGCTAGCAAAACAGTAATGATTTCAGTTTCAGGATACGAAGTTGACACGGTTGATGGGTCTTCTCAGAGGCGCAGTCAATGGAGAAGAGGTGGAAGGTTCGCTCAGTGAGTTGAGTTGGTGGGAGGGAAGAGCGCTATAATTACAGGTTCCCCCCACCGCCACCGCGCTGAGAATTCAGGGGTACACAATTCAGCTTAAATCCGAGCCCACTTTTGTTGTTGACGACACATCTTCAACAACCTCACAAATCAGCCCTCACGTCCGAAAGACATATAGCTTATATTTTTGCGCTCTCTGCAATTCGCTCGTGACCGGAAAAGATAGGTCTGGAATCTCAATGGCTTCGAAAGCTAGTTCCCACCCTTCGTCGCCTCCTGGTGAGACTACCGGTAACAGCGACAGCAGCAGGAGACAAGGGATTACAGTTTTTTCTGGAGGTAAGAGAAAACCCTTTGGTTTTATGGCATTTCAGGTGACGATACGCATGCAATTGGGCGTTGGATGCGTATTTGGCGGCAGTTGTGTGTGAATTGGTTTCTTGTATAAGTGACATGGGACACATGTTTGCTAAAGGCCAATAGGATCAGTTGACATGTATCTGCTCACCTTTAGCCGCCTTCTAGCTTTTTGATGCGAAGGAGACCATAACCTACCTTTGCAACACATACTTACACATCTCCTAGGCACCGCAGCAAACAGCCTCGTGGACCTCTTTAACAGAATCGCCCGCCCGTCCTCACCGCGGTCCATCACCCCAACCTCATCCGTCAGTAAGAACGATAGCGATGGCGACCATCCCCAAGATGAGAACCACCCCCAGCAACGCCAACTAAACTACATCATCCCCATCTCCGACAATGGCGGCTCCTCCTCGGAACTCATCCGTTTTGTCGGGGGACCCTCGGTAGGCGACATCCGCTCCCGCCTCGTCCGGCTCATCCCCTCCAACCTCACCTCTCGAGAAACCTCGGCCCTCCGGGTCCTGTTCGAACACCGGCTCTCCCCCGACCCGATCAAAGCCCGCGGTGAGTGGGCCGAGATCGTCGAGTCCCGGTCTCTTTTGTGGGCGTACATCTCGGGCGAGAAGAAGGAGCTCATCCGGTCGGTGTTGAATATCTTGAACGCAGAGATTGTGAAGCGGGCGAGGCCGCCTAATGTGTTCAACTTTGCCGGGGCAAGTGTGGGGAACATGTTCCTGACAGGAGCGAGGCTGTTGACGGGGAGTTTTGAGGCGGGGATTTATTTGCTGAGAATGATTTGCGAGATTCCGAGCTGGGTGAGGGTTCTGCCGGCGGTGAATAGCAATCATACGCATCACATTTCTGCGGGGTGGGTGAATGGAGAGAAGGGGAGGAGGGGGGTGTTGACGGGGCAGGTGGCGATTAGCCATCCGAGCGAGCCGACTAGTATTCCGGATGAGGGGGTGCCGGTGAATTTTATGGGCGGCGGTGGGGTAGCGAGGTTGGAGGATGACGATGATGAGCAGGGGATGCCGGGGAGCTTGCCGGTGTTGAGGAGGCAGAACCTAAAGTTTAGTAAGGAAGAAGAGGAGGACTTGCCGGAGGGGAAGGGGACGAGGATTGAGAGGGTTTGGTATATCAATTTGTACGGACATGAGATTATGCCAAAGGCGAATCCGGAGGTGTTGAGGGAGCTGAGGGAGCGGACGGAGGTGGTGGTGTATAGTGTGGGGAGTCTTTATACCAGTATTGTGCCGAGCTTGATACTGAAGGAGGTTGGGCAGGCGATCGAGACGGCGGAGGGGATCCGGAAGAAGGTGTTGATTCTGAACAGCAAGCTGGACAGGGAGACGAGGGGGATGGATGCGTCAGCGTTTATAAAGGCGATCTGGAGGGCGTGTGTGGAAAGTCGGAGGCCGGAGGATGTGGAAAAGATGGAGTGGAAGAGGGTGGTCACGCATTTGGTGTATATTGATCCTGGGCAGGTCGAGGAGGAGAGGATGAAGGGGGATATGCCTCGAGTTGACGTGGAATACCTGGAGAGGCTTGGAATTCGCTGTGCTCCAGTTCAAGGCAAAGCGGTAGGAGAGGGTAAGGCGAGAATGATGAGATACGATGAGGACGAGCTGAGGGAGACATTAGAGAGGATCATTAACATGTGAGCGTTTGGGTGGTAATCTTGCTTGACGGCACAGCAGTCCCGTAGCATATTCAGCGGTGTTTTTCCATTGAAATAGATGAGAGCGTTCGTGTTGTACTACATGTTTTTAGGTTATACACCTCCTGAACCTGTAAGGTGGTCTGAGGTATTATAACTATTACACAAGCTACTTTGGTCAGGTCGTTCTGGTCTCGGGAAGTTACTTGAGTGTGATCGCGGGAGATGCGCATGCAGCAAACGCCCAGACCTTGTCCTTCCGCCCAACTTGTATGCGGTAGAGAAGACCTCGTGGCTTACCAAACAAAGTCCTGACCGAGTTGGGTCTAGAGAGGGGCGACACGGCATCTGCGCCTCTGACTAGTCTGTTCCTGTTGCGCAACCTCAATAAAACACGAACAAGTGAATGTGATTTGTGTGTCGATCAAGAAATAGCAGAATCCAGATTTTCAGGGCACCGAGGCCGGAACAATTCCCCCTGGAAGACCGTTCATTCGGTAGGAGATCCGTTTCGGTTGATATATTTCCAACTCCTGTTTCTGGTTCTGACAACACTGATCTCAGAAACTGGAATTGCAAAACCACAATAATGATAACCTCGGTCTACGAGAGGAGATACGATAGCCAGGCGGCTCGGTGGTTGCCCCGCCGTTGTGTGGAAGCGAGTTCGGGTCAGATGATTGGCAACGGGAGCACAAGGTAGTTCGACTTTGATATTCGGCTCTGATGAGCTGTACACCGTCTGCGCGAACCACAACCTGTACTACTCACAGCCTGATCTCTTCATGCAGCGCCCACCTCGACCTGGAATGCTTGAATCAGACTACCGAAACATGTTACGTACACCTACCTAGGCAAGGGCATGTCTGGAGTTGTACCCAGGGTAGTTTGATGACCAACGTAATCCCGGCCGCCTTTCCCATCAGTCGGCCCCTTGCAAGCTTAGGAAGCTGTCAGTGACCAATCACACGGTCAAACAGACGGCAGGAAAAAGCTGGATCATCAGATGCAAAGTGCATTTCTGGTTGCATTTCCAGCGAGGTCGTGGTAGGCTCCGAGTCGATCTGGCAAGTGGGGAACTTGACGTCCTGCATGGGACTGGGGCGCCCTTCCGCTTGGCTGCAGCCCCACTCAACCAGCTCCACGTGAGGGGTCAGCTTCCCCCGGTGCCGCCCAGACCCAAGGTTCCACCTCATCTTTCCTTATCGCGCCCTAACAGTGCTGCGGTATCGCGGGGATAACCACCATGGGCCCATTCTGACCCCCATTTGACAACCGACCGGACCGTGTTGGCCTCCTTCCGAGTGCGTCAACAGCTGTCGACTTGTCTCCACAGGATGCATGAGATATAAGAGCCATCATCCCGACACTCGCGCCCCGTCATCACCGCATCGTCGTCATCACCGCCATCCACCGCAGCCACCACTTTACCTAGAGTAAACCAGTGATTACCAACACAACCCAGTAGCTTCGACAGCCTTCTCCGGAAGCTGGACATTTGAATTGGAATTGCATTGTTTGGCGACGTCACTTAAAAAAGTAAGCCTTGACAGCCTCGGTGTGGTGTGCCCCAGGTCAGGTCCCCCCGAAAGGAGCCAACAGCTTGCCCCAGACAAAGAAGAGACGGTCGAGGTGGTGGTCAAGGGTGACGACACGGCGCCCGCCTGACGAGACAATTGGCCCGACCGGACTGGCATTGTGGGTTGTTCTGCGCAGCACGTAGGCAGCCCCAAAGGACGGGTCCCAGAGCCGTCAGATCACTCTGGTGTAAATACCGGCATCTTGTTAGCGAGCACGGGCTGTTGATGCACCCCAGTGTTTGGACCAACCTTATTCATAACACGAGAGAGGTATCGCTGACCGCCTCCTGTTAGTTGTCCCGTAGGTCTCACTCATTTCACCGCCCAAGCGCCAGCTTGTTCGCCTCTTTACGACAGCCATTTGCCTCCTGCTTGCCCCTGCGAGGCGCCCTTCTGCCTAGAGTCCGCCTACCAGCAGACAGGTACTTTATACCTTTGTTGTGCGACAACACCCCCCCTCGTCCAATCACCTGCACCTCGCTTTACTGCCTGAGGCCCTCTGTGGTCATTGCGTCCTCCCCTCCAAAGCCTCCGACCGACCATCCCATTTTGTCCCATCTCTCCTCCTTCCCTCCTTCCACTCCCATCTTCTCGCAAGGGCGTCCAGCTCTCTCAGTCGCCAGCTTCGACTCTCAATCTCTCTCAGTCCTCGCCGCTTACACCGTACAGCACAATCATACCACCGCCCGATCATCTAGACCGGCACCTCTCGACTCACCAGGTACCCAGTACTGCCTCGCAGTTGCACTCCCGGACGAGATCAACCAGGGAGGGCAATTATTACGACACCTGTATTGCTCACGAACAGCATTCTAGGTTGTGAGTCGCTCCCGCTCTTTTGGCTCTTGACACATGCAACCAACACCCCCGCCTCACGGTCCAGTCAGCATGTGGTCTGTGCCTCTTGGACAACCTCTCCGCTCTTTCTTTCTCCGACCCATTACCATTGTCATCATAACCATCATCCACGACATTGCTGATTCCCCAAAGCATCCTTTTCCATCGTTTGCTAACCGATACCTACCCAGCCTACCATGTCCACCGGCGTGATGGCCACCAACACGGCGCCGGCTCCTCCGGTCACGCCCGCCACTCTTGTTACCCTCAAGGTCAGCTATCATGGCGCAACTCGCCGGTTCAAGCTTCCCCTACGGGAAATGGTACCCAACCTGCTCGAGAACAGGGTAAGTGTGGTGGCTCCTGTGCCTTTGCTCGAGCCGTGATGATGATGCTGATGATGCCCTCGCTGGACAGATCCGAGCAGTTTTGAACATTCGCGGTGATGCCGACGTCTTGTTTGAAAGATATTCCGACTCTGCCACTTCTTACGTCGTGCTAGACATAGCCAATACAGCAGTATACAAGCAGCTCTATCGCGCTGCCAAAGCTAAGCAGAAGCTCAAGCTTCGCGTAACTGTGAAGGAGGAGGCACCTGCTCAAACATCCCTCGACTCGCTCATCCAGACAGCAGAGCCCGTTGAAACACCCATCGAGAAACCCGTGGAGGCCCCTCTTGCACGTCCATTTATGCTCCCCAAGGAATCCGTTGAGGCCAAGAAAGCCGAGGAGGCCAGAGAAGGACCCAAGCCAGCTTCAGTAGCCGATGATGTCGAGGAAGAGACGACGGCTACCCTCTCGAGCTCTACTGAAGTTTCGAAGGAGGTGGAGCAAGTGAAACCCGTCGAGCAAATCCAACCTGTCGAGGTCCCAGAACCTGTCGAGAAATCTAGATTCTCATCATATGAAGAGGCCATCCTACGTCTGCAGGAGCAGCAGCGTTCATGCGCCATTCCCCCGGCTATTCGGCCAAACTATGCTGTTTGCTGCAACAGCTGCGATAAGAACGTCCCCGACGTCCATTATCACTGTTCCAAGTGCGACGGAGGTGATTTCGATCTCTGCCAAGAGTGTGTGGACGCAGGTATCGCGTGCTACGGTGCCGACCACTGGTTGATCAAGCGGTTCATCAAGAACGGTCTTATCATCAGCAGTACTACCGAAACACTACCCCCCAAGCAGGTCAAGCAAGCAGCTCCCCCATCCCCCCCATCGCCCGCGGCTGAACAACCATGCGTCGTTCCAACCGTCTCGGAGCGCATCATCCCCGTTTTCAACGGCCTTGCCTACTCCAGCATGCGTACCTGCAACTGCTGTGTGCAGGAACTCCCCGAGGTCGAGTTTGTCCACTGCTCGACCTGTGACGACTATGACCTTTGCCGTCGCTGCTTTGCCAAGAACACCCATGGTCATCATCCCAAGCATGCCTTTGTTGCCGCCGTCGAGGGCACGCGTTTGGAGCCCGATATCGCTCGCCGCCTCGGCGCAGGCCGTGGTCAAAAGCACAATGCCATCTGCGATGGTTGCGATGCCAACATTCGGGGCATTCGCCACAAGTGCTTGAACTGCCCTGACTGGGATTACTGCACTGACTGCATGGCCAACGCCTCTTTCATTCACCCCGGTCATCGCTTTGTGCCCATCTATGAACCCCTCGAGTATGCCGGTATCTCCGACTTGTTCGCCCGCCCTACTCACCAGGGCATATGCTGCGATGGTCCGCTCTGCTCGGTTAATCGCAACAACTACACTTACATCACGGGAGATCGTTACAAGTGCGCTGTCTGCAATGATACCGACTTCTGCGAGGCTTGCGAGGCTAGCCCTGCCAACACCCATAATCGAACCCATCCCCTTATCAAGTTCAAGACTCCCGTCAGACACGTCAGTGTTACCACTACGGGCGAAAACGAGAACGGCCGCGCTATCCCAACTATGGGAGATCGTCGTCGTGTGACTACTTCTCGGGCCACCGAGACCGTCAACGCCCCGGTCCTGTCGTCCTCCAACGTGCAGACAGTTGTTGATGTGAAGCCCGAGGAACACGAGATCAGGGAGAAGGTGGAGGAGAAGCCCGCTGAGAAGGTTGAGGTCAAGACCGAGGAGGTTCAGGAGGAGAAGCCTGCCACACAAGCTACTCCTGCTAGACAGGCTGACCTTGTTGCCGTCTTCGTCAAGGATACCATTGCTGATGGTACCGTCATGGAGCCCAACCATGTTTTCGAGCAGACCTGGATTCTGCGTAACGAAGGCAAGACCGCTTGGCCAGCTGGGTGCTCCGTCCTGTTTGTTGGCGGCGATTACATGGGCCATGTGGACTCTTCCCACCCCGCGGCTACTCAGGACCTCCGGGCGTCCAGCGTCTCGACCGTTTGCTATTCCCCGATCCTTCCTGGCGAGGAGTTCCCTTTCACTGTTCTCCTTAGAACTCCTCTGCGCACAGGCAGAATTGTTTCCAACTGGCGGTTGACAACTCCAGATGGCCTCAAGTTCGGTCACCGCCTATGGTGCGATGTCAAGGTTGAACATCCCAAGGTTGCTACTCCTGTCGTCTTTGAACCCGTGAAGGAGGAGCGCGAAGTTGCTGCCAAGCCAGAGCTCGAGGTCACCACCAAGGAGCCCGAAATCCAGCAGAGCCAAATGATCTTCCCCAAGCTTGAGAAGGAGTCCCCTGTCTCTAGCTTGCATGAGGATGCCAAGTCCGAGTCTGCCGTCACGTACGATAAGTATGAGGACTGCGAGGATGACGATTGGGATGCTGCCGAGTCGGATGAGGGCTTCTTGACTGACGAGGAATACGATATCCTTGATGCCTCTGACGAAGAGTACACCGAGGCTCGTGCTCGTAAATAAGTCCCTGTTGCCGCGATCTACAAGGGTTACTGCATAGGATGAACCCCTGCCGCCTGGCTGGCACTTTGCAGCTGGCCTACGGCCCCGTTGGTCGAAAGGCCGTGTATTGTGTATCAAGCAACGATGCAGCGGGTAGATAGGCATGACCCACCAGGTGTCATACGTTGGTCGCGCTGTGATCACCCGAAAAAAAAGCAACGGACCAAGGTGCCTGGCGTTTTGGGTTGGCTCTCATTTCCTGATGAGCTGAATGGGTATCACACCGTTCTCTCAGTTGACGATGCTTTACTTGCCTTGTTGTTTTTCTTTTTCTTTTTTTTTGCTGACAACGTCGTGGGCTGAAATCGAGTATCTCATCTTTTCTCTTTTGTAAGTTTGGGTTCGGGAGCTCTATTCAGATTGCTATTTCCGGTTTTTATGATCAAGTAACTCTGTAGTAAGGGACGGTTAGGACATGGGAAACGAATCAATTATCATCATTCACACGTCTGTTCGCTGTGTTTGGAGTGTCTGTTTGAAATATGAATGCGCTCCATCTTACAAAGCCAAGGCACGCCGAAGACAAAAGAAAAGACTGCAACAGCAATCTTTCCAGCACACAAAATGGGTATACATCTATTACATATGAGAGGTCCGTCTTCCAAACAGCATTACATTTCATCTGCCCACAAAGAAGTTCCTTACTCGAAAGTTGTCTTCTTACCCGTCGGCGCAACAGCCGCGCCCGTAAGCCTAGCCACGTTGATATCCTGGTGGAACTTGGGCTCCTTCTTCCTCTCTTCCCTCGGTTTCCACTCCTTCTTCTCCTTGACCTCTGTAACACCGTCACCAGCCCCGGCACCACCATTTTGCTCTCTTCTCTGCGCGCCACCCTTCCCTCTAAATCTCTTTTGGTATCTCGTCTGGTCATCCTCCGCCAGTTCAATCTTGAGCGTCCTCCCCAGCAGCTGGTTGACCCACCACTTTCTCGTCTTGACTCTAGGTTCCTCATTTGGCTGTTCCTTTGGCTTCTTCTTTTCCTCCTCGTCCTCGTCCTCGCCCTCCTTCTTTTCTCCATCCTCGCCCGTCTTTTCTTCCTGCTCCTGCTCCTGCTCCTTCTCATCCACATCCATGAAGTCCTCTACTCTGTCGATCGTCTCCCGCACCTTGACAAAGCCCTTGACCGCCCACTGCGCCGCGTCGGCGTTTTCAAAGTTGACCCAGCCGTAGCCCTTGCACTTGCCCGTGTCCTCAAACGTGGCAACTTTGACCCAGCGGATGGGCCCGCACTTGTGAAAGTGCTCCCTGAGGTCGTCCTCCGTTACCTGGAAGGACAGGTTTCCGACAAAGATCTTGGTGGATGTACTCGCCGGGGCGGCAGTAGCAGCGGAAGCAGTCTTTGCGTTACCGGTGAGATCGACCGGCGCGGGCTCCTCCTTCTTCTCCGGCCTGCCGTCGAACGATTTCGCGTCCTTGATGAGGACCTTGCGGCGGTACCATTCTGTTTCTGAGAGGGCGATGGCGGCAACGTTGGCTTCGAAGGTGGCGAAGTCGACATAGGCGAAACCGCGGTTCTCGGTAGGCTTCTTGGGGCCGCCGGCGCCGGGGGCCGAGGTGGGTTTGGCGGTGGGGAGGTGGACGCGGGTGATGTCGTCGAGGGTGATGGCGCCGCCGGAGTTGTCGACGAACCACTGTTTTAGCTCCTGCTTGGTGACGGTGAAGCGGAGGTTGCCGATCCAGATGCCGTAGGGGGAGCGCTCCTTTTTCTCCTTCTTTGGCTTGGCTTCGCCGTCGGAGTCGGAGTCGCCTTCATCGTCGGATTTGGGCTTGGCAGGGAGGGCTTTGCCCTTCTTGAGCAGACGTTTGGCCTTTTTGGATGGGGGTTCGGGAAGGTTGATGTCGACTTCAATTTCGGTCAGGTCGGTCTTGCGCTTCTTGGAGGACTTCTCCTTCTTGACCTTGGGGGAGGAGGGAGGTGAGGAGGAGGAATCGGTCGCCATTGTTGTGTGGTAGGGAGTTTTGGTGATGAATGACTGAAAGAGAGGATTGTCTGGGATGGTCGAGGTTGAAACCGGTGATATTCTCCGGCGCAACCAGCAAACAAGCAGATGGGGATTTTTTGGGCGGTGTTGGAAATTTTACTTTGCGATAAGCGATAACGGAAAACAAGCATCCATCAATTGCGGGGGTCAAGCGGGTAGCCGCTCGTTCTCCACACCCCACTCGATCGATGTTCAGCTTCAATGACGGCACCGGTCAGGCACCCGAACGATGAGCGCGCCGAGCTACTGTCTCGTGTGACCGTGGAGAGACTGTTGTACGTTATGCTTGGAAGAAGCTATTACTCGTATGCAATGACTTGTTTGACACAGCAAGGTGCATCTCGATATGTGCGCATTTGAGCGGTTAGCATCCAGCCATGGATCCCATCCCCGCCCGTCCAGTATCCCACCTGCTGCTGTTGGTTCACCAACACCGAAGATATTCCGCGGCCACATACTCCTTGTCAGGTAACATATCGGGTAGGTACTTGAGGTGTGCAATAATGTATCAGACGTAGCATTCGTCATCAGGCAATCACGGGGAGGATGTTTTGCGCCGCTTCCAGACATGTGCCTCCTGACCTTCCGAAAGATGTAAGGGGGTCGTGTCTGGAGGGTTACCAGTATCCGTTCGGATTCCCATGCATCTTGATTGAGAATTGGCCTCGTGGCACTCTTGTCAGCTATTCCAGTCGTCCGTGACAACAGGCGAAAGCTGGACCCAAAAGCTGGATCCAAAACCCGGGCGGTGGATCCATTGGTACCCGACTCGTTGCTAAGGTAGAAGGTCCCATTAAATCTCACGTGCTATCGATGGGGGTAGCTTGGCGAAAGAACAACTGCAACAAACCCATGGAAGGTCTTGACAAGGGCTTTGGCCGCCTTTGTTTGGTTGTCTACCTATAGAAAGAGACAGGTAGAGACAGCGCTCCGGATTCCAACCAAATCGCAAAGACGACTCTGAAGCATGTGCACGGCAGGAGAGCGCTGGGAACCCGCCTCGAGGATCCTGTCCGCAGACTACCTACCATTTGCTACCTCTTTGGGGCTAGCAGCGCCTTGACCCAGCAAACCAGCGGCGGGCAAAGGCCTCGTCGGTGATCCACTTTGATGCTGCCCTTGCTCCCCCAAACTTCCCTGAACACCTCACACCTCACTTTCTGAGTGGTCCGGTCCAGGCCAGCGAACCAGGGTTGCCTGGAAGCTTTCTGGTCACTCTCCGCCGCACCTCCTCAATTTTCCCATCCCGCTCCCACACAGACCGCCGCCTCTCATCTTCCTTCAATTCACCTCTTGACATCTGGCACCAAACACGGGGCCAGACAAACTCTCTCAGTCCACAAACCCGACGTCGCTAAGCTGCAGAGGGACCGTCTTTGCTGCACCCGCAACCACACAATGAACGCCGTGTTGTTGTCGCTGCAACCGCCGATTTTCCCTCATCAGCACGAAACCGCCCGAATCTCGCCTTCTCGATCCAGTACGTTCTTGACCCCCATCCCTCCTTGAGCCCGCCATGATGCACACACGCAGGCGGATTATCCGCTCAACAACCGGTCCCCGGGTCCAATTTACTGACCCCTTTTCAGTGTCACCATACAACATGGCGTCCAAAAAGCGGAAAGCCGACGACGATAATGACGATATGTCGGTGTCGCCCCTGAGCTCGCCTGCACTTCCATCGAGGCCGATGGCCAGGCCGTCAAAAAAGGTCCGGCAAGCCAACGACGACGTAGCCGCCCGGCCACTGTCTCTCCCCCGTCTCCTCGAGACTCTCGACAACACTCAGCTCCGAACAGTCCTCCAGACCATCTGCGAGCGACACGCCGACATTGGGCACGAGGTGATAACTAGCGCCCCACGACCGACTGTCGCCTGTGCACTCGACATTCTGGCCGGGTACCAAGAAAAGGTGCGAGCTACGACGCCTTTTGGTCACACGATTTCCGATTATGCGTATTTCCGGGTCAAACAGCCGCTGTCATCCCTTCTCGATGCCATTTCCGATTTCACCTCGCAATTTCTTCCGCCTCTGGAGCAGCAGACAAACGTATCATTGCAATTTTTGGACGGTGTCACCAAGGTGATCCACGAGCTCCCCGACTGGGAAAATCAATCATACCGCCACCACAAGGACGCCGCGTACGATGAGGTTTCGGCGGCATGGGCGATGGTGATTACGGAGGCTGCGAAGAGGGGCGGAGGCTTTATTCTGCACACCGGAGCCTGGGATCAGAGGCTGGCGAAGCACAATCAACAATCTGGAGGGAAACTGGAGCAAGCCATAAATGCCTTGACGCACGAAGTTGGATGGGAGGGACATAACCCAATTACCGACACCCCGGCTCCCTCTCCCTCGGGGAGAGACCCTAATTCGATCTTGAACCAACTTATTAACGGTACATACGGTTCACCTGTTCGCGTTGGGCCTTGGTAGATTTCGAAACTTCGATGTTGCTATTTATCGGCTCTTGCGTTTGGAGAAGGGGCCGCAAATCTTTTCATGAAAAGCCTTCACGACAATTTTCTTTACTGCGTCTTTCCTCTCGGGACACGAGGCATTCGGGGGCGGCTGGGCATAGACTTGGGGGTTGGGGGTCAAGGGGTTCTGGCTTTTTCTTTTTCTTTTGTTGGTGCGCACACTCGGCGTTGCTGTTGTATCTGCCATTATCGATATCCGGACAACACTTTTCTTATTTCCCTAGCTTTTTCTCCCCATGTACAGGGCGTTGCAGGATGGCGGGATTAGCCATAGCTCCCCGGCCATAAACCTGCTTGCCAACTTCTTTTTGTAATTAACTCTGATTTTCTATGTCGTTGGTCTCTCATTCTGGAGTTATTCGTTTATGTATCGACTACGGTACCATGGGATTAGAAGCAACACAGAAGCTGTACAAAACTGATGTTGTTTTAAGCTTTTGATATGGCAAAACTGCCAATCGCTCTGGACTGGTATCTTTGGTACTTGTTGGCAAGTGACGCAAAGTCTCCTTGAACTATGCTGCTGCTGCCTTATTATGCGCTTTCCTTTACTAGGCTTGACTGATCGGTTGGACTGAACATGAAGACAGGCGGCCTCAATCAGCTTGGTCACATACTGACCAAGCAATGACGGACTTGGCTCTCCCTTGGATATTTCTCTGAGTAGAACATTTCCAATGTCATTTATTCATAAGAGATCCAACGTTTTGGCACGTAATTCTGTTGATCAAGATGTGATTCCTCCGCCGGATCCCCAACGGTTCATCCCGCCCGGTTGGAAACTCGAAACATCTCCTGATCGACTGATGGACAAAACTTTGCTAGGTATAGGTTTCAGTTCTTGGGATACTGGAGATCGACAGCTAAGGGGTTATCGTCAATGCTATTGGGGATATTTACCCGGTTTCTGGTTTTGAGATGTTCAGCTATTTGGAAGAGTGGTTCAGAATCGATTTACTGATGGACCAATGGTCGTATGGTAAGATGGGGGTTAGAACATATGGCAGTTGAACAAAGTCAAGGGCTTGATATACGGTCGAAATGCAGTGAAAGATAGTGAAGAGGTCTTGACAGTATCCCTCAACACCTTTTGCCTCTTCTTCAAAGCTTATCCATTCTATGTCGGTCGATGCACATTGACCATCATTTGAGCCTATCTAAGGCTCACAGGGGGAGCGGCGCCAGCCAGGAGTGAAAGGACCCCACGTGATAGCCTGTTGTGAACGCGAGTGCCCCACAAGGCTGCCTGGACCCACCGTCATCATTCTCCACGAACACAGTGCAAGCGCGTCTGTTGCCTGCGCGTCTTCTGTTAGCACCCGACGCCAGAAATTCCGCCGGATTTCCACTCCCGCCCACACAATTGGGCGTTTTTCCCCAACAACTCCTGCTTCACTTGAGGGCGCCGACTTTCCATCCAGTTCATGAGCGAGAGAATATCTCTCCAAAGTCAAGATGCCTGCGTATGTTGTTGTTGTTGTTGTTGTTGTTGTTGTTGTTGTTGTTGTTGTTGTTGTTCTACACCACGTCGCGTGCTGCAACCAGCACCTTGATGGCCAGACTGACTGACTTACTTTGATGCATATTCAGTCCCGGCGACCAGCACACAAGCATTGTCAACCCTTTTGAGGAGCAAAGACCCGTCATCAACGAGTTTACCGCGCAGCAAATAGCTACCCTCCAGAGCAAACTTGACAAGCAGCTTGGTCCCGAGTATCTCTCCGTCCGCGCCGGCCCCGGCGGCGCAAAACTACACTACATCACCGCCGAAAAGGTCATCTCTCTCGCCAATGAGATTTTCGGGTTTAATGGGTGGTCATCCAGCATCCAGAATTTTCAGATTGATTTTGTCGACGAAGATCCAAAAACCCTCAAAGTCAGCCTCGGCCTCTCAGTCATTGTACGAGTAACGCTTCGCGATGGAACCTACCACGAGGACTTGGGGTATGGGCACATTGAGAACTGCAGGGGAAAGGCGGCTGCGTTTGAAAAGGCCAAGAAGGAGGGAACGACCGATGCTCTGAAGCGGGCGTTGAGGCACTTTGGCAATGTGTTGGGCAACTGCATCTACGACAAGGAGTACTTGAAGAGAGTTGGGAGTATCAAGACGGCCCCCCCAAAGCTCAATCAGGACAACTTGCATAGACATCCGGACTTTGCCGTCAAGACTGAGCCGGTCACCACGATGGCGGCCGCACAACCTGCTGCTCATCCGCAACCAAAGCCGACTGCACCGGCTCCAGTGGCAGCTCCGGTCCCAGCGTCCGTTCCGGCTGCTGCACCGGCGATTCCATCATGTGAGGATTTCCACATCCCGATTTGCTCTGCCGACATATGCTGACCTGTACTAGTGATCTCTGCTGAATCTTTTGAGGATTTCCTCGGAGAACTCGACGAGGCTGACTTCATGATAAGTGAGGAAGGGCACCCGGACGAGATTCTTGTTAGCAACTCAGCATCCGATACGAGCACCGTTACCATCAGCGATAAAAGCGAGGGGCCAGGTAATAACGCCAATAGCAACAATCAGATGCAGCCGCCACCACCGGCAAGACCTCTTCTGAGAACGGGGTCCGCAGGCACTAGCCAGTTCTCACGTCCAGCCCAGCAACCTCACACACCCAACCCCATATCACGGACGAACTCATTCGTCGGTGCTGGTGCCCAGAACAACAATGTTGCACGACCACCAGGGCAATTTACCTCGGGAAACCAGTTTACCCAAAGCCGTGCTCCTATCCAGCATCAAAACCAACCACCCCGGCCTCCTGTTCCCCAAAATGGAGTTCCGCACGCCAATGGTCAGAACAACAATTCCAACGGCAACAACAACAATCCTCCTGCAGTCATTCCCCCGGCGGAGGTTGGCTTCTTCTCTGCCCGAGCGGTCAAAGATATCCCGGAGGAGGCCCTCAGTGCCGGTCAGGTTACTCCCCTAAAGGCAGGAATGGGCTTTAACCCCCGTCTTGAGAGCCCCTCAATCCGCAAAACCCCCGGGATCGATCACACAAAATCCAAGCCGCTTTCCAAAGGAGGGCAGCATGTACCGCCAGCAAAAACGGCTGATGACAAGCCGGCTAGCGGTCCCGTGCCACGTCCAGGGGGCACTGGCGTAGTTCCGTATCAACGGCCAAGCATCACCGGCGTCACAAATCCCCAGCTCGATCAGACAAGGCGGATTGGAGCCCCAGGCTCGGGACCAGGCAGTCCACTGGCAAACAGGAATCAATATCGTCCTCCTACGATCAAGAGACCTGCTCCTGATGCTGCCGGCGGGAACCCACAGCAGAACGCAACCAGGGAACCGTTGGCGGATGGTAACAAGAACGCGCCGATCGGGCAAGCCAGTGGGCTATCAGAGCCTGATGCGAAGAGGCCGAGGGTTGCTTGATCTCGTGTGAGGATCAATGTTAGGTCTTGTTGACACGTCCATGGAGAGAATGTACGGCTTCTATCTTTTATGATGGAAATGAACTCGGGTTTGGGTCGGGGTTTAGACGGGGGGTGCGTTTGCTGTGTTTCTATTATCATTTTTTCTCTCTTGCTACTCTTTGGAGCGGTGGGGTAAAAACGCATCAATGGATGCATGGACGGGTCTGGGATCATGAGCGGGCGTTTTGGGCGCAAAGTATTATGCGTGTTAAGATCACGAATAGGGGGTGTAGTCATGTATGCTTGAGATTAAAAATAAGGCTGCCTTTTCCGGGCTATAAAAAGATACCGCGACTGTCCTCGTGGCTCTTCCAGCTGTTCCACCGCGCCCCGAAGTGATTAATAGGCTTCAAGGGGTGATTAGACGGCCTTGAGCGGTAGTTTGATGACTGAACCGGGCTGAAGTGGGCTTTTTTGAGTTGGCTAGTGGCCGCCTCGCACCACAGAAAACACAGGAAAAGCTCAACAATTGCAAGTGCTCGCAATCGAGCACGAGATAGGCGCTCTTAGCGCCATCTCACCCGTGTCCTTGAACGGTGGTTTATGGACTCTACATATGGTATTGGGGCCAAAAGTCAGAAGAGGGTATGTCGTTCTGGATACACCGCCGTATTTTAGCTCTCCTCGGTTGGAAAGAGAGAGCTCACGTTATTACATTAGGAGCAGGTATCAACTAAATCTGTCGGTCAATGTCATAACATTCATTGTATTGAATTACCCCTTCCCATCCCCCTATCCCACCATATCCTTTCCTAGCTAGTCCTTTCTTTCCAACATACCCAAAATTAACCAGAGAAGAAAAAACAAAGATTGCTCTCATCCCAAATCCTCTTCTTTCAACAAAATTTCATACACGCACATCGCCGTCTTTTTTTCGCTTGCTCGCTTGGATGCTTCGGCTGCAAGGGTATATCGCATAATGAGAAAAAAAAGACATGAAAGAAAAACCAGATTCCAACAACAAAAAGATGCCCAAACCTCTCACAACATACATCTACATTTCCACTTTGAACAGAAAGAAAAAAGATCCAAATGCCCCAGTTCCCATCCTTCCTGGTCCCCTCACTCCCTTCGCAACATATAAAAACAGACATGGTATACCTCCCAAACACTGACCGATACAAACATTTAGAACAAAAATACACACCATCCCACACTAAATGCCATCAAACAGAAAACCGGTTTCTGTTCCACGCCTTCTTATTCAACCCCTCCCCTGTCTTCAAGCCACTATCTCTTGATCGGACAACTTTAAAAGGTATCCGTGTCCTGCGACGCCATAGTCCCAAAGGTATCTATCCCAACTCTTGTTAGCTTTCTATTCTCGTCTCTCACGATCTGCTGTGTGGGTGAATAAAAAAAACATACCTCTCTTCCTCCTGCCCTCCTGGCTCCCCTGTTGCTGTCTCTGGTCCTCCTCCTCCTCCTCGTAATCACTTCCCAGCGGGCTCGTCACCCCCTGGCCTCGTCCGGTAGGCGTCATCGCCCTCGGCCCCGAGGGCCTTCTCCCAACCTGGCCCTGGGCTCCGGTCAGGTTCCTGTTCTCCAGCTTGGGGCTGCGCTGGCCCTCGCTCATGTAGCTAGCGGTAGGCACGCCGTGCGTCATGGTGCCGTACCCGCTCTCGACACTGTGATGGGGGAGAGGGCTCCCCCTTTGGAGTTTGCTGACTCGCTTTTTTTGGATGGGTGTTCCGCCACGGACCAAACCGCCGCCGCCGGGGCTGCTGGGGGTGATGTTATCGTTGAGAGGCTCCTTGGGAGGGCGGGGAGGACCACCAGAAGTAGCAGTCATGGTCTGCGTGGCGGGGGATGAAGTCCACATTTGCTGATATTCAAGGGTGGCAGAACCGTAGCTGTCCCTGTTGGGGTTGCGGGGAAAGCGGTTGAGGCTCGTCGCGGAGCCGGCCCAGTCGGCGGACTTGGGGGACATGGGGGTGTCATAACCCAGAGCTTGGGACTCGAGGGCGGCCTTGAAGCGCTCAGTCTGCCCTTGACGAGGTTGAGGGTGCTGAAGGTTGAGGGAGTCACGATGAGCCTTGTACTTGGGGTCCTCAGGGGTCCCGGGTACCATGGTCACCCAGTTGGGGACAGGAGGACCGCCAGGCATGGGTTGATTATAGATATCCTGGTCATGGTAGCTCTGCTGCTGCTGAAGCCCACCCTCGGTCAAGTCCTGTTCTGAGAAACCACTGTGGAGCTTATCTGTTTGGGGAGCCTGCCCGGATGCAAGCTGGTAGTTTTCGGAATAGTGATCCAACGACCCCGAGCGTGAGGGGCCAGTGGGAAGGTTGAACTCCTCCGTCTTGGTTGACTGCTTGCTTAGGCGAGACTCAGCAACACCACTAGAGGCAGTGGTTTCGGACCAACGAGAAATCTTAGGAATACGGAACCAGCTAGCTCTTGACTTCTTCTTGCCCTCTTCGGTCCGAGGGGTGTTCTCATTGCTCATGGAGGCCTGGGCCTGGCTCGGGGCTTGTGGCGGGGTGGCTAGAGGGACAGATTCGCCACGTTGGTTGTTGTTCGCTGGGGTCATGAGCATATCATTGTTGTCGTAATTGACGCTCTCATTTCCTCCATGGACGTCACCATACTCCTCCTCACTGTCCTCGGGAACGGTACTTATCCTGTGCGCCGAGGTCATGCGGTCGTAGCCAGGCTTCGTCGATGCTCCACGGGATTGGAGCGAGAAATGAGACTGCGATGGATGGCTCGCTGTCGAGGTACCTGCATGGCCCTCAGGCTCATAGCCGTGGTCTTGTTCGTACTGGCCTTCAGGTTGGAGGTGGAAGGAGGATCGGTCGTCCTGGATGGTTCGTTGCTGCACGGGCACAGTCTGCGCCTTGAGAACATCCACTTCCGTCAACAGCTGGTTCAACATGTCCTCAATTCTGCCAAGGTCGTTGGCTCCCTTGGCCCCCAATCCTTGCAGGGCACGGCGGAAGATGCTTCTCTTCTTGGCATTGATGTCATCACCATTCACAGAAACACCTTGGATCGAGCGGGCTGCCGTGCTACCGGGATACGGTCTTGGGCCATTGATGGCGCGAGCGACGGTCTTGTCGGTATTCTCCTTAACCTCGGTGATGATGACGTCCTCGGTGTCTGCCAACAGCTTCTTGAGGTCCTCGAAGTTGTTGCGCATCTCGGTAGCAGACCGAACAAGGGTAACCAAGATCTCGGTATCTCTGGCGCTGCGTTGGGCATCCCTGACCATCAAATGTTGCATCAGAGCCATAATATCTCTTGACTCGATGTTGTCCATGCCCATTCCGGTGGCTGCATCGTACATCGGGGAGGCCATGCCTTGGGACATGCCGCTGAGGTGGCGTGGGTTGCCATGATTGTAGAATGGATCATCCAAAGCGGCGCTGGGTCCGCGAGTGGCAAGTCCAAGATCAAGACCCTTTCCTTTGTCCTGAACATCAGGAGTCTTGTTTGGGCCTTGAGAAATGTAGCCCTCATCAACCTTGAGCCCAAGCGGGCTGCGTGTGCCATAGTCATCGTAGCCAGCGTCGAAGCCATTGTCTCCGAGGCCAGGGAGGTTTGCAATGGGGCTGGTTCCCTCATAAGGATTTGTGACCAACGTATCACGCTTGCGATCTTCTGAGGTGCGGTACCACTCGTCATGCTCTTGGCTGACCTGCCGGCTGTGATTCTGTGCCATCGCCATGCCAGCAGCAGCACCCAGTGCGGCAGCGCCAGCAAGGACCAGGTTTCCATTTCCTTTTTGCTGTTCGGGCGAGCCATCGAGGGGTTCGTAGTTGATACCATCGTCTGGTGGATACTGAGCGTGCTGTCGGGGAGTGGTCTCTTCGGGCCAGTGACCTTCCTCATCCCTGCCACCATCGTCATCCAGAAGGGAGGGGTTGGTGAGCAGATCATCTTCATACCCCCAATCCAGAATTTCCGGCATAATATCGTTCGAATTTGGCACATAATTGGCAGTCATTGATGGTTTTTCGTGCTCGTTGCCCAGTTTCTCGGTGCTCAGTGATGCGTCAAGACCAGGGCGGTGGCCATTTTGCGTTGTGCGTTCCTTGAAGGAGCGGTTGCGCTGAACACCGGCGCCCTGCCACGATGCTTGCTCTTCCTGAGAAACCTCATGTTGACCCTTCCCATTTTGGGCCCGAAGAGCGGCTGCGGCGGCATCGACTGCACGGCTGGCAATAGCGGCTTCTGAAGCCGTCGGGGATTGACGATAGGTGGTAGTCTGGGGGACCTTCCGCCCATGCTCATCGAGTTCATATTGAACAAATTCACGGGATCGCTGACCTTCTGAAGCTTGGCTGGCCACGGATCGCTTGGTCGGGCTACCGAGCTGCCGGTCGATTTCTTCATCAAGGGTCGCCATGGATTCGCGGCCCTGGTAGAGTCTGTCCGAGTCAACTGTCAAAGCTGATCCCTCCAGCATAGACGCATCGATAAGAGATGCGACATTGGACTCGATGCCAACAGGGTGCACAAAGGCTGGGTTCAGTCCAACAGCACGCACAGCCTGGCCTGACGTTACGCGGTCGAGCTCGCTGCCGGCGGGACTTGGGCCTTGGGTTTGGTCGACGTTGGAGCTTCTCACACTCCGGTCGTCGTCGTCGTAGCCTGAGAGATTGCGGGTTACTGTCCCTCCATTCTGGCGTGGAGACTTGTTGGCTGAGGAAATTTCCGAGTCAATAGTGCGGTGGGTAGCCCTCGAGTCCCGATTTGGCCCTACGTCGCTACCGGCCTCGGTATACCCCGACACGCTTGGAATAGGACTGAGGCCCCGTAGTTCGGGTTTGTATGGGACGTAATTGAGGGGTGGTGGAACGTCTTGCGTGCTATAATAATCGTATGGGTTGGGTGGATGCTGTGGAGACAGGTCTGAATCCTCGTCGTCGTACTCTTCGTCCTGGAATTGGCGCGCATGGCGGGAAGGAACTTTCTTGCCATTGTCATCAAGAACATACTGGTCGGGATCACCAGTGCGTTGACGGGGTAACGCCTTGAGGTCGCCGTGCGACAGATTGGCGTGCTGTGCTCCCAAAGCTTGTAAAGTGGCCACAGGGGTCCGAGTGGGAGTTGGTGTTGATCCTGGCGAAATCGGCCCCTGGGTGAAATCGCGAGCAGGGGTGAGCTCCTCGCTGGCCGAGTGGGGTCTGTCGGTGTCTGCCGACAAAATGGATGCCCTTGTCACATCCGAGGCGTTGACATCACTCATCAGAGGCATCGGTGGGGCTGGAGGTGCCAGCAGGTCTTGATCCTCGTACTGATCGAAGGCTTGCTGCTCGGCCCCGCGGCTTCTTCTTTCATCCCTTCGTCTCCTCCGCGACCGTTGCTTGTCGTCTGATGGAGATCCGAACGCCTCATGTGCAGCCACCGCGGCTGCGCCCAGAGCAGCACCGGCAGCTGCCGCTTTCAGAGGCTCAATGCTACGGACTGGCGTGTTATCAAGTTCGTGAGAGTCCTCCATTGATTCATGGCTAAGCGCGCTACTGTCGTCGAAGTCATTGTTCCGGGCCTCTCGATCTCGCCTCTCCTTGCTGGTTTTGAGGCTGTCGCGCGGTGTCAAATTAGATCTCGATGCTGTGGTTGTGCTAGATGTTGTGGAATCGCGCCGGCTTCCACGTCGGCTCTGTTCTCGCTTGAGCGCGTTGAGTTCCGGTAGAATAAGGCGGCGAATGGCGTCCTCCACGGTCTCCAAGAGCTTTGGATTGTTGATGGATGAAGTCTTTGATGCCCCGGACCTGATGGAGTGCTGGTCCATTGATCGATGGCTTGGAGCAAGAGCCGAGGAAATCACGCTGGACTCGGCCATCGACACCGTCGACTCCGGGTGCCCTTTACTTGATCTCCTACTTGAGCGATCCGCATACTTGTCGTCCTTGCTCACACTGCTGGTCCGGCTCTTGCTCGACTTGTGCCTGCTGCGGTCCCTCTCCTTGTCTCGAGACCTAGTTACAACTACCCTCTCTCGGGGTTCTCGAGTACGAGACTTCTCCGACGCGGCGGTGGCACTCGCAGCAGCACCCAAGCCCATGGCGGCAGCTGCCGCATAGTCGGGACTCTTCGAGTCGGACGCCCTGAAAGAGGTAGTACCTCCAGACCCATCGAGAAAGCTGTCGGTTGGAATGGCTGAAATATCACTCATGTTGCCGCCCGTGTAGCTGGCTTTACTACCATCAGCAGCTGGTATTAGTGGGCTCGCCGGGCGGCGGCGGCGGCCACCTCGTTCAATTTCAATGTCGATGGGGTTTCGGCTGACGTTGCTTTCTTCGGTGGCCGAAGCATACGAGCTGGCGTCTTCAAGATCGTTGCTGATGGCGGATAAGGCCTCGGCAGTAGAGCGGCGACTGCCGCTGGCTTTTCTCGACCTTGATTCCGTGATTCGAATATGGTCTCCGTCAGAGCCCTTGCTGCTGCGACGTTTGCTGCTTGGTGTCAAGCGGACACGAACACTGGGTTTGCGCGAGTCGCCCGACGCCGAGTTGCCGCTGGTGCTTTTCCCACCCTCAAAGTACTCTATCAACAGAGACGTCTGTGATTTGCTCGCCCGATGCCCGGCTCGAATAGTTACCGGTGTGCCATCGTCTGGGATAGAATAGGACGACTTCTCATCTCCGGGGCCAGACACTTCGCTGCCGAGTTCGGTTCCAAGGTCTGTCCCAGTTGGCGCTGCGGTGTGGATAGTCGAATCAGTATCGGTGGGCACTGGCAATAGCGGCGGCCTGCTGGACTTCTTGGTGTCGGCACCCATGATGGCGCGTTGTGTGTGATGTGAGCCCGAAGGGGAGTTGGTGTGGTATTAGGTGTCAACAGTGGCCCCCGTATTGTTGCCCAATTACTCACAGGCTTCGAAGCCCCCTTACGTGTGGAGGAGGGCGGCCAGAGAGGGGAATGAAACACAGGAAAAATGGGGGGGAAGGCAACGATGTGTTGGCCAGCCAGAATGCGTCGCCTATGAACAATCGTCGTCCAAAAGCATCAGAATGCGGGAATATCTGCAGAAAATGTGGAATACGTGAGCAATGAGAGATCGCATAGGCGTCGGAGACACACGCACCCAAAGCACGAAATGCAGCTAGAGGTTCGCCGATGGTAGGGCTGGCAGGCTGCACGAGGCAGTATCAGGATGTGGAAGTTCGCGCTGCTAGGGACGTTCAAGCAGCAGAGAAGCAGAACAGGTGCACAGAATCGATGGGGCCGAGTGGCGGGCGGCCTATTCGAAGGAGAAAAAGTGAGTGGCGGCGCAACGAGACGGACGGCTGTTGTTGATAGGAGCAAGGCGGACAGGGATCCTCGGCAGCGGGGCAGTTTGCGTCGATAACCCAAGGCCAGTTGCAGCTTCAAACCAGGGCAACTCGTGTCCGTTCCGTTCGTTTTCGAAAGGAGTGGTTTTTTTCTTCTTTTCGGCCGCAGTCGTATGTACAGAGAGAAAGGCAGCGCTGCAGGCCGTATGCAGCCTGCTAGTGTCGGTCGGAGGAGTGTGATGCGATGCGATTGACAGGATGGATGGGATAGGCGGTGGCCTCCAGAAGTCGCACCTACAGCTCGAATCCAATGCCGAGTCGAACCCAGAGGATTGGGAGAGGTCTCCTGTACAATGCGCAATGTGATGCGCACACCTCGCTTTCTTGGATTCTTCTCCGACAGGAGCGGACCTCGAACAGAGCTGGCAGAGCCTATAGGGAACTTTGTTGTTGTCCAGAAGCGGCTGGGATTGCTCAAGGTGCTTGATGTGCTGGCGCTGCTTCGAGCGCCCAGCCAATTGCGCGTGGGGCCTTGGGTCGCTGGTGCAGCGAGGTGCAGACAAACGGCGGAGCAACGAAGAGACAGACGAGGCTGCTGCGGAGTCGAGGGGCTGGTTCCACCGCACTTTCTTGCCCTCTTGCGACGTCCCCAGGGAGCACCACGGTACAGATAATCAACCGAGCTGTGTACAAGATCGATGGTGAGATGGTGATGTCTGCGACAAGACGGACAAGATGGGGGTGGGGGTTTGTTGACATGGACGCTGCTGCCAAGGATATCAGCAGGCCTGACCACCAAGTGAACAGGGCTCGACTGGGTGCTGGGTGACGGGACGGGGCTGGGGGTTACCGGATGGACCCCGCTGGTGACGGTTGGTGGTGACGGTTGGGCGATCCGTCTCGTCTCACGCCCACATTCAACTTTTCAAGATGTCCCAAACCTGGAACAGCAATGGCCCCACTGCCGTCACCGCCTAAAAGCGATATCACCAATAGTCTTGGGCGGGGAGCTGATAAATAATGTTTGTCTCTCGCTCCCTGCTTCCACCTCCTCTGTTTGCAAGACCTTCTTAGCATCTCGATCCAGCTGAGGCTACCCGGGAGTCCCGCCATTGCCGCCATCTAATCGTGCCAATCTCGGTGCGGGCATGGCTCGAGGTTTCACGAAACACGAGGATAGACCCGGTAGGGCTACTTGCGTTAATTGCCATGGTCCAACCATCAGGAAGACTCTGTAGGGGTATTCCACATGCTTCATAGAACTCACAGACATGCCGCATGGCATAACCAAATGGTGCATGCAGTTCTCGGCGTTGACTTGGGTGTATCGGCGCTTTCGTCGTCGTTGAGGGTTCGAGTTAGGTATCCAAAAACTTGAAAGAGTCTTCGTCAGTCTTCCGAGAACCATTCGTGTTCCAACCGGACTTTGAAATTCTTTGTTCGTTTTCCGTTCACTTGCACACGGCTCTCTCTACCGATATTCCGTATACGTATTACCAATTGCCTCAAGTTCTGTAGCTAGCTAGATATCTTTCTCAACAAATCAATAAACTCAGCATCCTTCCGACTAATTGGCCTACAGAGCCGGCCGGTTTACAGCAAAGGTCCTTCTTGCTGCAACGCCCGAAATGTTTGGTATTGAAGGTCCCTCCGCTGATAGCGCAAGTATCTCGAAGCTCGGTATCGATAAGATTGTGGTCCGTGCATCAGCCACACATCAACCCCAATGGGCAGGAGCTTGACCCAACCAATGATGCGCCCTGCAGGAACACCCCTTCATCTGAATATCGCGTCGTGTGTGTTTGGAGCTCAAGGAAGATTTGCCGAACCAGCACCAGACGCCAACGGCGACCAGCATTCCGACCTCGACGGCCCTGATTCGTACCGACCTTCAGACATTGGCTTCTCGACCATCGGACTGGCGGTGGAGAGTTGTCTCGCCTGCCCGTATTTGAAAGAAGCTCCAGCGACAGCAGCCACGAACCAAACGAACAAAACGGCAACTTCAAACAAACAACTCACCTCCGTTCCCCACGACGACGAGGGACCCGGTTCTACGATACTGAAAATAGCTCAATAAAGTACACATCCTTTCGCATGTTCTAAACCAGCCACACCAAACCACAGCAAGATGACAGACTCGCTGCACAACGTGTCGGTAGTGCTCGACAATGGATCTGGTACTATCAGGGCTGGCTTCGCAGGAGACGACGTACCCAAGTGCCACTTCCCATCATGGGTAGGCAGGCCAAAACATCTCCGCGTCCTGGCTGGCGCGCTGGAGGGGGAGGTGTTCATCGGCCAGAAGGCGGCCACGGAGCTGAGGGGCTTGCTCAAGATCCGGTATCCCCTGGAACATGGTATCGTCACGGACTGGGATGATATGGAGAAGATCTGGGCATATGTGTATGACGAGGGCCTGAAAACGCTTAGCGAGGAGGTAATGTTGGATCCTGCAAGGTTGAGGGAAAAGTCATGATGGCTAACACGCGCACCTACTGATATATAGCACCCCGTCCTTCTTACCGAACCACCACTCAACCCACGGTCCAACCGTGACACAGCTGCCCAGATCCTCTTCGAGACATTCAACGTACCAGCGCTCTACACATCGATTCAGGCAGTGCTGTCTCTATACGCCAGCGGAAGGACAACAGGTGTGGTGCTTGATGCAGGTGACGGTGTTTCCCATGCCGTGCCAGTATACCAGGGCTTCACAGTCCCCAACAGCATCAGGAGAATTGACGTCGCCGGTCGCGATGTAACCGAGCACCTGCAGACCCTCCTCCGCAAGAGCGGCTACGTTTTCCATACAAGTGCCGAGAAGGAGGTCGTCAGGCTGATAAAGGAAGCCACGAGCTATGTTGCGAAGGACCCGAAAAAGGAAGAGAAGGAGTGGGCGGCTGCCAAGCTGGATCAGAGCAAGATTGCCGAATATGTCTTGCCAGATGGAAACAAGCTCAAGGTATGTTCTCGGTTGCTCCTATTGTTTAATTGGAAATGCTTGACTCTAATCATATCCCAGATTGGAGCGGAACGCTTCCGTGCTCCAGAGATCTTGTTCGATCCCGAGATCATCGGTCTCGAATATCCAGGCATTCACCAAATAGTAGTGGACTCGATCAACAGGACAGATCTCGACTTGCGCAAGGACTTGTATATGAACATCGTCTTGTCGGGAGGCAGCACGCTCACAAAGGGTTTCGGTGACAGACTTCTCAGTGAGGTCCAGCGGTTGGCTGTGAAGGATATGAGAATCAAGATCTTTGCGCCTCCAGAGCGCAAGTATTCCACCTGGATCGGCGGCAGCATTTTGGCTGGGTTGAGCACGTTCAGAAAGGTGCGTTTTCCCTCTCGATAACACACCAAAAACGTGGTGGCAAGGCTAACACTACAATCTAGATGTGGGTCAGCATCGACGACTGGCATGAGAACCCGGATATTATCCATACCAAGTTCGCCTAGTCGTGATAGATGCGACTGTAAGCTGAGCCTGATGGGTTAAACTGAACGACACGTCCCTTTGTTGAAGAACAGGCAATAACCCACACCACTCGCCCGTGACAAGTTACGACGATGTTGTGAAATTGATATTCAGAAGGGGTCAAATTCGACACAGGCGAATAGGGGGAGAGGAACAGCACACGCAGTCGAAGAAGGTGTACAAAATATTCAGGACCCGCGGCAAAGCTTTGTACACAAGAAGATTAGGATTATTGTAATATTGGAGGGTAGGCTGTTGGCGGGTTGGACTGGTATGGTGAGGATGGCCTGGTGGCTGTTGCTGAAATTTCTGTTGATTGATATGCTTGGGTTGACGTACATATATGATTAGAGAAGAGCAGAAAGGCATGGAGGTGCTGAAAAGCAAAGGCGTAGAAGGGAGGAGGAAAGGAGCGAGATGGAGCAGAAAATGAATGATACCCTTTTTTCCAACCACATTCTTGGACATCATTTCTGGAGGCAGCAGTGTGTGCCTTTGCCCAACTATGGTCGTCTTTCTAGGAATTCAACTTGTTTTGAGAACAGCATGCCGAGCCACCATTGTCCAAGTGATACTCTCTACTTCTAAGCACTCAGGTGTATATGGTTTACTTTAAGCTATTCCCTTCGAACTCCAAGTAACAGTAACAAGGGAGAGGTTCAACCGTTATGGGTGTCACTAAGAATTCAACGTGAAGGCTTGACCTCCCCGGCGTACCTCGGTTCCTTGCGTTGAGAATTACAGCTTAAATCATATTTTACATCAACAGACACTGAGTTATCGCCTATAGATGAGGTAGCCAATAGTAGATATATTCTTGCCCGTTTACATATATAGACTTGCGAAGACAAATATCCTGGCCTTGTTTGGACATCATGTCCTGGACAGAAAAAGACTGACAGTACAGAGTAGGAATATGACATTGAAAGATTCCGGGTTGTTAATAGGCCTTAAAAGATACCGTAGTGAATGGGCCTTGCAAGATGTCGAGAACACCGTGAAAGATACCTTTGTGGTATTCAAAAATCGTGATAGGTCTTGTAAGATAGTAGATAAGGTAGACTTCTTCTACCACATCAAAAGGTGTGGTCCTAGCTTGCGGCACCAATTAAGTAGTTTATCACACGGTGTTAACACTTGCTGAGATTCCTAGGTTGAAGTCTAGTTGGTGCATGCCATTTTTCCACCACTCAGGAGAATCACTTGCTGCTTCCTGGCATCTCTTTACTCTTAAACATCATGGCTCTATTAGCAGGTAAATACCGATATTGCCAAAGAACATTTGTGCTTGTAAAACTATTCGGAAACGGCATACATCTCTATTATCTTAACTACTGGGCTTTATCCACTACCACCATTACGGTTCAGATTCTGCCCTTCGAATTGAAGCCGTTGACGGGACACCACCTTGGTTTTCTTATTACCTATGATCGGACTTTTGATGGGCCTGAAGATTGAGGCCTTCATTGGGTCAAAAGGTGGATTACAACTGCTGTTCTTTCTTGGGTTAGATCCAAGTCCCGAGCCTCTTATAAATACATATGTGCTGTTGGTCTAAGGATCATAAGAGGAGGCACTTGCAACTCCTAGAGCTGACTTATGCACTGTCGGAGTCTAGGAATTGAGATTGATGTATCTTCAAGACACACATATGTGTGTGCCTATCAGCATCCAACCCCTTTCCCTTTTCATCAAACCAGCCCTGCTAGTATCCACAAGGTATCATAACAGGTTCTGCCCAAAGGGGATCCCGACACTCCGGGTCACGGGCACTGCGGAAAGCGGGAAGGGTAAGTATCTCCTTTGTCTCCTGCGATGGCGTGGGTGAGAATCTTGATGTGCACGTGGGAGCATAGACACAAAGAGCCCAACGGCAAGGATCGCACGCAATTTTTGCTACTATGTTTTGCCGAGTTCAAGGTTTCAGCTCTACAGTCACCAAGAGTTCTGAAGGCTTAGAAGTAAACATCACATTCACTCAGGCAAACTGATGTAGCAGTCAAGAGATTGCTGAATTATACAGCCCATTTCAATGGGCGTTGAAAACCAATAAAGAACAATGATTCCTCTTCCTCCGCCTCCTCCTGCTCCAAAATCGCTCAGGGGGGTATATATCAATTCGCGTTTCCATCCCTAAAAACCAGATAGTCAAATCAAGAAACCAGTTATTCACCAGAAAGAAACCACTTTTTTTCTCCATTTTGAGTCTTTTGTTCCCGTGTCCCCGTCCGGATTTCCCTTTCCTCGAGTCGTAACCAAGAATAAGGTCTGATTTCCTGCCCACTGGCGCCGGTCGATGAAGTATGGTGAGGTGCTTGTTTCGTTGGCGTTCAGCTGCGTGGAGCGTTTAACCTTTTGTGTTGGAGACTGGCGCCCCTTGTCCAAAAAGCCTACTCCACACCTCCAACTCCAACAAACCATCCGGTCTTCGCCAAATCCACACCGACAATGGGGTTCGCGTTCGTCTGACGACAAGATTCATGACGTCGGAGAAGAAGAACCAAAGATTGCTGAGAACTTTTTTTCGGTGCCGTTTGCTTTTGTTGTTGGTGTTCCATCTGAAGTCCCCACCCTCCCTCTCATTCACGACAAAACAAAAAAAGAAAACTTTTGATATCCCCTTTCCCCATTTCATAACCCTTCGTGACCAAGTGGTGGTGATATGTGCATCTCCGGAACGCCGTGCTGTGTTTTGCAAAGTTGATTGTGGTATAATATAGACAAAATGAAACAGAAGCTAGCAGTTAGGGTCGTCGTCAGCGATTAACTCATATGACACGAGTCGAACTTAGTGACCGATGCTGCTGATGCGGCCCCAGAAGCCCGACTTTGCGCTGCCGTTTGTGCTGTTGGAGTCCCGTCTGCTGAGCTCGGTGGAGTTCTTCTTAGTGGAAGAGGGGCCGGTGCTGGAGATATTGCCGGCACCACCGCGGCCGACGTGGCTGATGGTGGCGGTCTTTTCACGAACCTCGGCGCGGGTGAATTCTTCATCGAAGGACATGACTGGGCGTTCGGCGGAGGCATGGGCGTTGCCGGCACCTCCACGGCCGGAGTAAAAGCGGCCAGTGCTGGGGGGGCCGGTAGCAGCGGGGGTTGGGACGCCGGAGGGAGCGGTGGTCTGAGGAGCACGGAAGAAGTTGCCAGCTCCACCACGACCCGAATGGGTGTAGCTGTTCTTAGCAACGGTGGGGTGAGGCTCGGTGATGGTGTAGAGAGCAGGCATTTTGGCGGTTGGGTGTCTTGTTCAAGGACAAAAGTTGTTGTGTGAGGTGTGGTCGTGGGTGAAGTGGTGAGAGTTGTTGCTCGTTTATGAGAAAGCTTGAAGCGTTGGCCAGTGTGAATTTGGCTCTTGACAATTTGTGGCGAGGAGCGTGGTCGAGACACCCTTGTGTAGAAAAAGGTAGACAAAGCAGAGTATTATACCCAAGGCAGGGAAACTGCCTTGTGTGTAAGTGAAAGTGCCAAGCATGGCCAAGGGGCACTCGTAACGACCGCCCTTTGACATATGGGGTCAGGAAACAGGAAACGGAACTCTTCTCAAGACCCTCCTGGAGTCCAGCCAAACAAAGCTCCAGCACTGTAGCACGAGCTCTGGGCAGAAAGCCGCATGATCATGGAGCCCTGGCGCCGCCTGCCTGGAAGCAGCGCGAAAATAGAGTACAAGGCGGGCACTTGGGGCGCAAAGCCCTTTGTTCCAACCGCCGATTGGTGCCATGGGAAAATCTCCCAGGGCAAAGACGCAAGAGATTCAGCGAGATGGCCTCTTTTCGCATGGCTCTGTCATCATCTCAAGCACCATTAGGTCTTCGGAGTTCGTCAGAGCCTCTTCAGTGATTTAGTCTGTTGCGACAGATGGAGTCAGAGAAACAGCATGATGGCCTATTTTAGTACTTTTGGTACACATTCTCTCTCACTCGATACCCGGAGAGTGACTCGGTCTTTTCCTGGAGATGCACCAAAATGACCTCTTTTGCTAGGTACTGCAGGTGGATCGGTTGTTCGGCCTTAGGGGAACCACGACCTGCTGAGGTGAGCCCAGACGCCTGGAATTGGCGATGTTGGCGATGGCGTCAGTTGTTGCAGTGTACACGCCCAGGGAGGGCTTACAGGCTGTGCCCCAGCACGCATGGGGCTGAAAATTTGCTGCCGAGAGTCCACTCGCGATTTCTGTTAGCTTATGGAAACTCACCTGGCAGTCACGGGGCGCGCTATGGTGCTATCTGTTACGAAATCATTACTCCATCGCAAGGTCCCATGCCAGGTACCTTTTTGCGGGAAGCCCGCGGCAAACGGTACTTGGCTGGGCTGGGCAGCCCTGCAAGGGACGGTGACAACTTCTTCGTCGACACCACCTGTTTTTCCCACCTCCGCTTGCGACGAGGGAGGAACATGCAGTGACATGAGACGACAATGCCCATATTGCACCATCTCACGTCACTTTCTCTGGCGGGCATTCATAGTCACGAAGGCGACTCCGGCCCGATCAAGAAGCGGCCAACCTCTCGGCCACGGTTCTCAGAAAAAACAGACGCTGAGAGACAAATTTCAAGGTCTCGTGGTCCACCCCTGCACCTGGATGAAGCTTGGCTGCCAGAACAGGGACCAAATTGGCGCGTCCACGCTGGTGGGTTTGTGGATTCGCTGCCCACAAAATATCCACAAGAAGCTTTTCGGCAAGTTGGCAGAATCGGTCGGCCCCGGATTTTCAAGGATCTGGGAGCCTCCCGTTCCATCAGTGCCCTGCCATCCCCGTCGTAGACAAGCATCCCCGCATTTTCAACTTTGCGTCCTGCTGCATGGTGTCATGATTCCCCGCATGGCATTGAATTCCAAAAAGAACTTCCAGATGGTCAAGCTTCGACTGTTCTTCTGGCGAATGAAAGCTTATTTTGACGGCCTGGGGCGTCAGGAGAACCCCTCTCGTTCGTCCCTCCGCTCATGAATTCATGTCAGAAGGACTCCATCTGGCCTCCTGATCAACAACATCGAGATTTTAGGCTGGGCAGCGCAGAGCGCAGTCTTGGACAATTCGCCCCTGCTTAAACCCTCAATTCTTATTCGACTGTTGCCCGGCATTCCTTTCTCTCTTTCGACGGGACTTCGATGAATCGTGACGGCAAACTTGTGGCTTGGGCACTGGGCGGTTAGGGCCGGCCGAGGCACGCAGTTGAGCTTCACGGCCTCCCCGTTTCTTTCTCAGTTCAGCTCCCCGTGCCCCTCGTCCTTGGTCAAGCGCTCGCCCCGATGCTGTGGCTGTCATCTGACGTCCAGATATTTTTCCTGCGGTGGCAATCACTTCAACATCTTTTCCAGAAGCTTGCCAGGCTCTTTGATTGGCCGTCAGTTGCTGTATCATTCCGTCATGTTACTCACCGCATTGGGGATCTCAGGTACCGTGTGACGTTGGGTAACTGTCGAGCAGGGGAACGTCTCATGCGTGGAGAGGCGCAACAGTCCACTCAGCAGGAGATGTTTTGACCTGCTCCGGTTTCGAGAGCCCTGCGATATTGGCATCCAGGACATCTAAGTAGAGGATTCCGGAGGCTTAAGGTTGTAGTTCAGCCTTCTTGGCGGCGCTATCAAGGGTTGGAACAAAGGCCATAAGTTTGATGCGGGCCGAAGCCCAGGACCTTGTTTTCGGGCCGGCCGGATTCCATGTTAACTTTAGGCTCACGACGATACAGTTGACATGAGGTTGCGACTCTTGCACTGCTTGCCACGGCGGTGTATGGCAGATACACATGCACACGTTACATTGTTATCCTCTACTCTAATGTCTCTGTTTCTCTGTTGTTGTCCAGTTGTTTTTTGGCGACCAGCCTCGAAAGAGTAGTCTCTTATTATGAAGCCCATCTCTAGTAAAATATGTCATCAAGTGAATCAGATGTTGCCCTTTGTTGCCCTGGAAACTTCATCGATGGAGCTTGCCTTGGCCTAGCTTGCCGACCCTTGAGATATAGATGCTGGTTTGGTTCAGGCTCTACTCCAGCGTCAAGAAGCCACCATGCATTACGAGACGAGTCCTTCACCTATACCCTCAGTTAGGGCAGAGCCCCAAAACTCTCGTTCTCAGTTTCCATGTTTAGCAAAGGTCTACCGATTAGGGCGGAAATAGGGGTAGTAAATGGGAGGTCTTATTTGTCCCAGCAAATGCTGGGGTTGTCTTTACTCAACCTCTCAGGATCGATACGGTTATCATCTAAAGTAATCGCACCATTCTACAATCACCAAGGTAAATCACTATGTGTGGAGACGGGAGCAGCTGCGGGCGCACCAGCCTCGCCCGTCCACCCCCGGCCCGGTCATTAATCCCATCATCGCCCTAAAAGCCAACAATGGACACCACCACAACCACCCAGTAGGACGACTCGGGGCGAAGCCAGCACAAATCTGCCACACAATCCTCCTAGGCACTGGCCTCGGGGGAAGCTTCGACAGGATACCCTCCGACGGCACAGAAGACTTGATAACTTGTGCCTACCCAGAAAATGTCTTCAAAACGTGTGCCTAGTGTTTGCCTCATGTCCCATGTCCTTAACAGGTGCATATGTTAAGGTACTAAGCAAAATGAAGATCACCTTTGGCACATTGCTTAGTCTCAGTGCTCAGACAAGTCTTAGACAAAATAATTAGTACTGCAGGCTAGGATCACACCTTTGATATAGTAGAAAAGGTCTACTGACTATCTTTATATAGCCTATTACTATCTCTTGAGGTATTTCCGATATTCTCTAAGGCCTATTAACTATCTTTCAAGGCCTAATATCTATCTTTCAAGCCCCAGTATCTATCTTTCAAAGCCTATATCAACTATCTTTCGATATTATATTCCCACTTTGCAGTGCCAGTTATTTTGTGCAGGACGTGCTTGGGTATTCTCTATATACGTATGAATCGTTCAACCACACCACACGCATCACTAACTCGAGAAATGGGCACTCGACCTAGCCTCAAGTTTAACCTCACTTCAACACGAACCAAATACCGCATCTCACCAACAAAATTCTGATATGAAATGGTTATATAAACAGGCTAACATTCATCGAAACAAAGCTCACAAAGATATCCCCATCTCCCACTCGTACTTGAAGCGTGGGAGAGACAGCCGAAAGTTAAAACGCAAGAAAAAAAACATGATCAAGGTATCTAAAAACCGCCCCTCCCTCCATTAGGGTATCTCCTCATTTTTCCATCCCCTGGTGTTTCTCATCTCTTCATTTCAGTCAATCAAAAGCAGAACATCCCCCCCCCCGGCCTTTTACACACCCCTAAACATCCTCACAATCAAGAACCACAACGCGCCAATAAACTTGAACGCACTCAAGCCAGCCACACTCCACAGCACAACCTGCAGATAGATGTTTGCCTTGTGGGCCTTGATCTCGTCCTCGGTCCTCCCCGTGTCGTCCTCCACAACTCTGTCCAGACCGCCAGTGCTCAGCACGACAGCGACCAGTGCAAAGTTCATCAACATCCAAATCAAGACGACCACGGTTCTGACACCTCTGTAGTAGTCCATTTGCTTCTCCTCAAGCTGAGCCGGTGTTGGGGCCTTGACCTCCTTCACAGCCTTGCGTCCAAAGACCTGCATCTCTCTCTCGTACTGCGCGTTGAGATCGCCTTCGTCGGGTAAATCGGTCTTACCCTGGCCGTCCTTGGTGCTGACCGTAGGCAAGGCGTCTGGCTTGTCGTCACCCTTGGTACCCCACGAGATGTCGTGCGTGTTGCAAAATGCATACACGTTCAGAACGTTGGTGTAGGTAGGAGACAGCAACATATACTGAATCAACGAGGTGAACATGTGCCAGGGGTCAAACATCATGAGCGAGGCGATGAGCCAAAGACCGTAGGTAGACAGGACCGAGATAATCAAGGTATAGAAAACCTGATTCTTGAACAAAGAGTCGATGCTGAAGTTGTTGACTTCGAGATCATCAATGATGGCGTTGACGGCGATGAAAACGGCTGCGAACATGAGGTAGACGAAAATGATGGCCCAGAAGATAACCATGGCCATGTAATATCTCCCTGAACCGGCTGGCCTGTTACCCATCGCCAAGACGAAGCATGTCATGAGCGATACGCCGTACAGCCATAAGAACACCACACCCAAGATTTCACCCACTTTACCCAGTAGTTTCTCGTCTCCCAAACTTGTAGTCAGAATCTTGAAAACCAGGAAGAAGTTGCCGATAGCGAACCAGGCGAAGACCATGTTGATGGTGTTGAAGATGAACTCGATAAAGAAGAAGAATTTGCGGAAAATAGAGTGATCGGACCGGAAGAACTGGTGGAAGTGGACGATGGCGTAGATGGCAGCGAAGAATGAGCCGTTCAACCAGCGACGACGCTGGAGAATCAATTCCGTGACCGTGTCTGGCACATCGGTCTCGCCGGTGGCAGACTTGACGTACTGAAGAATCCAGTGGCAGTTGCGCTTAGTGACAAGCTCAAAGCACAGAATACGATCTTCGGCAAGATACATGTTGGCCGTGAAAATACCAGCATCGCCGCCGTGTAGTTTCTCGCCAGCAAAATACTTCTCCAACGGCCCTTGACCGTTCTTGTCGTTTTGCAGCGCAACATAGCGGTAAGCCGAGAAGGCACCGGGCAAGACGGAAATGAAACCGAAGGCTGATTCGAGAGGCTTATCCAAGATATTGCTCATCTTATACTCGAAATTTTGCGTAGCAACCAGCGGGTTAATCAAATTTCTACCGCCCGTACCTAACATAGCCTTAATTTCACCGCAAGCACCACCGCACATGGGCTCAAGGTCGAAGGCCTTCCAAAGCTGGTAAATCGAGCTACCACCGGGCTTGGTACCAGCGTCGATCAACACGCAAATGTTGGGATCCAGGACCTTTCCAAAAGCGTCGAAGAACCAACGGTGAGAGTTGATCTTCTTCTGGTTCTTCTCCTTCAAGCAGAAAAGCATCTGAACTGGCTGCTGCTTGGGGATCAGTTGTACGACATCGTTCTTGATGGTCATGCCGACCTGGGAGGTGTACTCGTAGATGTGTGCCGTGACGTCCTTATTGTTAACTTGTTGCTTGGCGATACCCTCTTGATACACACCCATACCGGCGAGCAGAGCTCTCGTCCGTGGGTTGATCTTGGCACGACCATCACTAACAACGCACACTACAATCTTCTTCCACGCATCCTTGCCCCACGTCTTGCTCTCAGTCCGCTTGCACATGTACTCGACGTTCTTGAACACACCGATCATGGTCCGCGCGAACAAAATTTCGTCCTCATTGTACATGGTAACCACGATGAACAGCTCGGTATGTCTGGGCTTGCTGAAAAGCTTTTGGCGGAGGGTGAAGTTCTCGTTGTAGAAATCGGAAGGATCGCAGGTGGCAGCGGTATATCTCATGTGGGTGAACTCATCACGCTCGCCATGGGGAAGCTGGTTCAAGAGCTTTGGAGGAATTGGGCAATCAAGAACCAAGTTTCCGCGATACAACAGCACCTGCTTCACCGTTTTCCACCTCTTGATCGCATTTTGATTTTTTGGCGCTTGTTGCTTGTCGTGATAAGCATCGTTTTGTCCAACTTGCGAGTCGTTGTGCGTCAACATTGGCCGTCTGTCGTCCTCGAAATATCCTCCCCCGCCTGCATCGTACCCTGTACCCTGCATGGGTGTAGGCTCATATGGCTGATTGTAGTAGGCATCGTGGTGCGCCTCCGGGTTCACCCCATAACCCCCCAAGTTGTCTACGGATTGCTGTCCGCCAAAGTCAGTCTTCCACCTTTAACATCCGCCCAACCCCGAGATACTCACAGCAGTCTGCATTTGTAGAGAATCACCAGGGCTGAATCTACCAGGACCAGCACTGGGCATATCCAAACGGGAGTGTCCGTAGGGGGCGTCGTCAAGTTGATACCCAGATTGCAGAGGATGGGCAGGAGAAGGACTCCTGCGTGGGTTGCGCGTCTCCATGGGGTGGCTCTCGTAATAATCGTCGTCTGTACGTCCAGAAAGTTAGCCGTCGTTCCTGCCCCTGAGCATAGTTCCCCCTAGCGTAGGCCAGCTTTCCCACATATGCAGGCCAACGTAGTACGGACCGTTAGGTATGTAGAATTAAGAACAAACCCAGCTACTGCGCCGCGGAACCCGACACAGCTTCAACACGCACGTAGGGTTGAGGGGAGAAAAGCTGACTTGCGCCAGGCAAGACAGAGAAAATAAGAAACAATGATGCGGCTCGGACTGAGGGCCACGGGCCAGAAAGGAGGAATGAGGCACCAGAGGAACCGGCCACTTGGGCGTTGAAGAGGTAAAGAATGTGATGTGATACTGGGATCGGCAAAAGGTGTGGAGGAGGGAAAAGTCCCAAGGGGGAAGGTGTAGGGGAGGAAGGAAAACTCAGAGGATTAAGGTCGGGCCTGCCCTGGTAGGGCGACCCACCACATCGAATTCAGGGTCTCATGAATATGGATCACGGGGAAATGTAAGACGAAGGGGGGGGGGGGGGGTCATGATGACGAGCAGTTGGGATGCTGGCAGCAAAAAAAAAAAGGGGATAACTTACTTAAACGATTATACGCCATGTTTGCTGGTGTTGATGCCCTTTCTGGGGGACTAGGTCCGTATTTCTCTTTGGTCCACAAGCAAGCAAGTTGTAGATTTCTATGTATTGGTATGTGGCGGCGGACAGAAAAAAAAGAGGTGGTTGTCGTTTGCTATCCCTCGGTTTCACAGGCGCGCCCTCTGTTGGAATGTTGAGCTTTCTTTCCGCCTTCTTTCTCCTCGCCCCTGTTTCTCCCTTGGACTGGCCGCGGCCTGGCGGTCACTGTTCAGTTGGCCTTTCTCCTGAGTATTGCGGCACGAACACTCTCGCGGGCCCTCGTTCGTCTCGATTTCTTTGCTAGCGGCGGGTGGTTTGCGCTTCGAGCGATGCGGATTGGATGCGCGCTCAGTTCGCGGTTGTTGCTCGGCCGGGCCTTCTCAGCGCTTCGAGGTGCCTGGATGATGCACGACAGAACAGAGTTTCTGCTGCCAAGCGAGCAGCAGTGTTTGGGTGCTTTGGGCTCTGTTGCAAAAGAGTAGCAACGGGATCTTCTGGCGAGTGGAATTCTTCAAAAAAAGACGGGAGTCGCAGTTTCGTGAAGGTCAAGCCTTAATGGACAGCTGACAGGGGTCTCGAGGGGCAACCGACTGGGGGGAGGGGCTCAGCGACGCGAATGAAGGGGCGTTGCGTCCCAGGGAGATGCCCAGCAGAGCCACAAGACACTGAAACTCCACTGAATGTCTGATGTTTCAGCGCCCAACTCGGGAAGGTGTGACGTCGGGGCCTGGGCGGGACTCGGCAGGGCGTCTGCTGATTGGGTCAAGCGCACCGTTTTAAGATGGAGTGGAAAGCCTGTTTCTGTTTCTCTTGGATTGTGGGGTGTTTTTCCATCTCTTAATTGCTACAATGCTACCTCGACTACCGACAAGATCAACTCCGACTTCACCTTGCAATCAAAATATTTATTTCTACAATGTCTAGCTAGACGGGCGGAGCTGTGGTAACTGCTGTCAAAGGAGCAGGCTCCGCAGACAAAGCCAGCAGTGCCGGCCCAGCCTCAGCTGAGCTGAGGGAACCCACTGAATCATCATTCACCAACAAGCAGCAATCTGATGCGGCGGCTGTGCAGCGCGGCAACCACAGAAACGGCCTCTTCCACACCCCTGCTTGTTGAATCTGAAGATGTTGCCATGCACCCGTTCCGCACCCCCAAAAGAAGCATCCAATTCGACAACGTGCTGATTTGCAAGGTTGGTGTTTGCGCCTCTGCAGTGCAACCATATGATCATTTGATATCCAACTTCAACCCCAACCCTCAGCCTGATTTGGGTGAACCTATCAATCAAGAAGATGCTCGTGATACAGCATCTTGATTATCTCCATTGTGATCATGACCACCACGAGGTTGCAGTTGGGCAAGGCCAGACCAGACCAGACCTAGACCAGACCCAGACCCCACCTGGAACTTCACCATTCATTCCTCTTCCCTTTCCCAAATCCTTTATCCATCTTGTAAGTCAAAGCTGACAACGCGGCCTCGACCGTCTTAACAGTGACCGCCTTCTTTGACCATTTTGAACCCCCAATCTTCGGGGCCCCAGGTCTAGGAAAATCCCGTGCTATTTTTACTTTTTAACTTTTGCGCCCTCGTACTCATTGACAATGTGGAGAGAGCCGACAGAGCAAAAAGATCAGACCGACCCTTACACCCTCCAATTGGAAACTGGTTCATCGTTGGCTTTGCATGCCCTAGTCACAAAGTCAATTCAAGACTCCGCTCGCCGCATTTCCCATTGCTGCTCGCTGGAAGAAGTTCTGATGAGTTACGTATATTTATACCAAGCCACAGATGCCACGAACACACAAGCTGGCGGCCAAGGCGGATTCTTAGCTTCTGACATGTCAATCCATGAATCTATGAGAAATAGGTAGGTATTCTTGGAAGTGGGAATTCAGATTTACACGCAACACTTGACGTTCTACCTAACCGCCAAGCACAGCGTGTACTCGTAGGCTCACCACGTAAGCCTTCTCTTCAGCGAACCCTGACTGGACAGGACCTTCTGGTTGGGGTAACTTTTAGTCGCCCGCTCCCGTCCCAATCCTCGGTGGTAGATTTGAATTCCCCGTGTTCAACGGCTTGCTTGCATACCTAATAAGACCCTTTCACATGGCGATCCCGCCGGCTCGGATTCGGTAGCACTTACTCGCCTGGTTTCACCTTCTGTTGGCGAGATTTCTCATCACAATCCTGCCGTTAATTGTTTGTCACCGCTTTCCTCTTGCATCAAATTTCATATGTTCCTGTTTCGTTCAATTGTACCAGAGAAAAGATGAACCTTTAATTCCATTTTAATAACCCCGTGCCTGCTCTACACTCTTAACTCGGGGATATATTCCCCCTAATAACCAACCTTCATCAATGAGGTCGTCAAGAAATCTCCTTGCCAAGCCTATTCAACTCCTCAGCAATGAACTGCCCCGCATTAATCAGCTCACTTGCACCGTACAGAACTCTCCTCTTAACCCTATCACCCGCCGCCGCCCCTCTCGTGGCCCATTCCTGCAAGTTGCCATACTCATCCATGGAACCACCTCCCACCATGAACACTAGCGCCTCAGAGAAGCCTTGCCTCCGCTGTCCAAAGCTTGCTCCCATGCCGGGAGCTCCTCCTGGACCGCCGGGCAGCCCGCCAGGAGCACCTCCTTGAGTAGCCGCCCGGACAGGTTGTGGCATCGTCCCTCTCGCATTTGCGCTCCGTGGGTCAAAGTAGAGGTAGTGTTCCGTCTTGGCGATGGCCGATGAGCTGGCAGCCGAAGGATCCATGATAGATTCTGTGATTTTGGTTACAGTAAGATCACGGTCGACAGGCAAGAAGTTCTTGATGCCGCCGAGAAGGGAGGCGACATTGGATGAGAGGGCGTTAGTCGGCACGCCCGTCTCCTTGAGTCTATCGGTGAGGCGGGTGGAAATAGCTGAAAATCGATTAAAGAGGTCTGACGAGCCTGATTGCTGGCCGGTTGACTGCTGGTTGCTAATGGTAGTGAGCTGTGTCATTTTGGTGGTGGCCCGAACTCTGCGGCTGAGGTTAGAAGCTTGCTACATGTGAGGAGAAGACTGAAAAACTCCTTACTGTCTGATGTAGGCCAAACACGTCTTGTCACAGCCAGCACCCACCAACGCCTCCTCAAATTGTTGCCATTCTGGCCGCGATACGTCTTGCTCTGTGCTGAGGAACCAGATTATGAACAAACGAAGCTTGTCCGTTGGCTGACCTTTGTCGTCTGTCTTGATCATTTCAAGGATCTGGGCCTTGGTCTGCTTGGCCACCTCCTCTTCAAGCTGGAAGTAGTTGTCTAGCTTACGGTTCTGGATTTCTTGCAGGATAGCCGCAAGAATATTCATGTGCATATCCAGGGTGGCTTTGCGTTCCCGGAGCTCGGGAAGCAGTGTAATGGCTGCTTTGAGATGTTGCGCACTGGCGCTGGTGTCGTTTTGCAAGTCTTCAAAATCTGTAACTCCAGTCTTCTTGGTGATGGCTTCTGCTTCCTCCTTGTACTTGGTGAGTTCAGCATCAATGTCCTCGGCCACCTGAGGAAACGGAAGGCATGCATTCTTGGCCCAAAAGAAGTCATTGGCAGCCAAATCGTAGCTCTTCTTGGTAATACCCTTGGCAGGATTATTGGAGTCCACAGGTGTCTCGATCGTGATGCGGTTCAGCTCGGATCTGAAGACGTCGAAACACAAGCTCTGATAGGTCCAGGAATGGGACAGCATAGGAATCAAGTCCACATTGCGATCAAGAATGATCAAGACAGGTCTTGACGTAGGTGTTCCGGCCGCCGAACCTGGGGTTCGCGACTGAGAAGAAAATAGGTTGTCTTTGGAGTTCAAGACGTGATCGCGAAGCTTGCGGTCCAGTCTTTGAGCTATTACTTCGGCTGCAGCGCCCTTTGGACATCGAATCTGTACAGAAAAGGGATTAGCATACACTCACTCGTCAAACTCTAAACAGTCTTTCCGGCTGTGTGCCGGACTGGCGAAACCTACAACAGGGATGACGCCTATATAGAATGCAATTAGCTGACTAGTCCAACACCATCAGCTCAGAATAGAGGAAGACATACCCAATGTCACCACAACGCTAAACAGCCCGCTCACAACACGGTCTACCACACGGTCCAGTTCCTCGTCGTTTGTCTTGGCACTGTTTAACGCCCAATATGTGTGCTGCTTCTGCATTCCCAAGCTAAAGAGGTCTGGCTCTGTGACGATGAAGTTGAGGTACTGGTCATAGATTTGAGCAATCTGCTCCGAGGTCTCCGTTACGGCTGTTTGCGCAGCGAATTCTTCCAGCAACGGGCGTGGGATCGAAGAGAGAAAGTTGACGTAGACGGAGCTATAGAGCCCACTCTTAAGGTCCTTTGTAATCGCCTCGAGGTTCGCGGGGGTGGGCTCAACGAGGTATATCGCTGGGACATCGGGAATCTTCGCTCTGTTGGCTGAGATATGCCTTCACTAAAGTTAGCTACGAATTTATCTCGACAGGGGCAGCAGTTTGCAACTCACATGTGCATCGTCACTCCCAGTGATCGTAGATCTGAGACTTGAAGTACTGGGCTGATGACATCGCGACCAAGATCCTGGAGGCAGCTAGCTGTTAGCATGTTCTCAAGATCGAAAGCTTGGAATGCAGGCATACGTCAAAGACAAGGACCTTCCAAATCGGCGTTCCGTCCTTTAGTATAGGGGCCACAGGCAAGCCGTTGGCATTGGTATCATCACCCTCGCTCAGCTCGAGTGCTTCGTTTAGATTCAGGATCTTTCTGATGGACACTGGATTACACAAGAAAGTCAGAGATGGTGATCAAGTCGGGCGCATGGAAAGCAAGCCATGACCACGGCATAAACAGAAGGAGGCAGGCATACGGATCTGCTTATCGCGAAGCGCATTGCCCCGCGGCGCCGCCATGATTGCAACCTCCGACTGGCTGTTTTGGAGTACTGAAGCCCGAGCTGTTGCTATCGCCCCTTTCCTGTGCTTTATTGGCTTCAATGGCTTCAAGTTCGATTTCGAGCGATTGGGACGGCGCAAGCTCCGGCTTCAAGCTGTTGAGAGCTGTGTGGGTGCGTAGATAGCTGGTCTGTGGCTGGTAGTCCCCGGAGAATCCGCTGTGCTGTCCTCTTCAGATTGAATCGATCTCGAAGTTCACTTCTTTGCCAGGTTTACATGCTCAGGTGTCAGTGTCGGCGTCGGCCACATGTTCGAAGCTCGCCCCCACATGAATTTCATGGACACCTTTACGTCCACTACTGGACCTGGACCACTGTCGTAAGCGGTACCGTACCTGCCTGCAGCAGCTTGCCGACGGTCCGGCCAGCGAGCGGAAACAGTTGCCAGGCTTCGGCAGCCAGGTGCCGCATCAGTAAGACGGCGACCGAATGAGACCCGAATTAGATTGGCTGATGTCCATCTCCGCCACATGCACGGACCAGCCGCCAGCCAGCCACGCCCAGCCCTTTAATGGCAGCGGCAGCTGGCTTTGCGCGACGCAGAACCAACTTTTCTCTTTCAACGACATCCCGTGGCTCTGCTCCCAGAAATTCTCCTCAACTCAAACGGAAAACCCCAACCATTCTTGACTGCCTTACTGGGCTTTGCACGCTCAACACACGGCCTCTTCATACTTATCCATTCCAGCCCGCTTGTATAGGCAATCCTGGACCTTGACAGGTTGGGAGCGTTGTTTAAATCTCGGCGCCCGTCGATTCGCTCTCAATTCTTCATCGCGCTCTCCAAGCGCGTCGGGCTGTTTTTTAATCATTTTGATATTAGTCCAGCCCTGGGTTTTCTGTCTACCTAGATATACGCGGAAAATGTTGTAAGGCGCCGGCAGGCTCTGCTAACGAGACGTACGTCGCCTGCGAAAGGAGGTGGTGATGACGTGTCTCGGCCACACAACAACGCGGAAGAAATTTGTGTTGCAAACACTGGACACGGAACACACAGCTACAAAGGGTATGCATAAACTCATCCGCCCCCCAAAATCCTAAGACCTGAGCAAGCAGCTTTGATGTTGTATCTCTTATCCGCCTTGAAAGAAAACCTGGAAGTGCCTGTTCAATCGCGCAGTCTGGATTCCGCAGCCGGCGATCTGCAGTGCGGACTGGAAGGACTGCGAAGAGCGACGGCAGCCAACGTGGAGTGGTGGCTACAGAGGAGAGCCGCTACCTGACTGCAAGTAACACTTAAAATCCTGTCATGGGACCAAGTGCAGAACACGCGATGGGAGAGCAACCGCAACAGCAGAGAGCAGACGGGACGGCCATTGGCAATAATTCAATGTCAGAGTCACCGGCCCATCCATCCTGGTTAATTATCCCATGCACAAATCCAGATCTTCTCTCTGGCTTGCAGAAGAGAAGAGGCACCTGACGGCGGGAGCTGCGGGGCATCCTGCGCTGCGCACACGGCCTCCTGGCTTCTGGGAGAGGGGCACTTTCAGGGGGTCCCAGCCCAGCCCAGTCCAGCCCACACACCCACACCAGCTGCTCTTCCTGACCAGCATCAACATTTCCTTGATGAGATCGGACTGATATCAGATTGATGGCCACCAGAAAATGGGAGGAAACCATTCTGCAAGACATTGCCTGTCTAAAATGCAGACTGACCATCAAGGAAATCTTCTGGTCTGCGCGGGTTCAGCCCAAGGAACTGGTTGCAAATAGTCATCCGGCATTCCGAGATCAGTCAATCATTCATCAACACAGACAGCAACACCGGACAGACGGGCCACCATCGACACCACAGAACCACACACTCAGCTCAGCCTTGTTCATGTCCATCGAGTTTCGAGAATCAACTGGCGATCCTCGGTTACGATTTGCGCTCATTCCCTCCGTGGTTGTGGTTGTCGCTGGCTGCTCTCTCTCTTGGTGTTGCGGGCTGCTCCTTCGGGTTGGATGGTGGCTCTCTTGGCTTGGGAGGATGGGGGATGCGCTCCAGTTGTTGGCTGCTTTTGCTCAAGTCGCACAATGGCGCATCATTTTTTGCTGGGATCTCGTTGGATGCTGCAGGTTGACTGACACTTTTCCGCTTTAGACTCATCACACTAGTCCGAATTCAGAATCGCCCCACACACAGCTCGCTGCATGCACTTAACCGATTTGTGAACCATCTCGTCGTGTCTCGCCATTCCTCTATCCGAGTCTTTCATTTTAATCTGCATCAACAACATCCGTTTCAACTACCGATACCTTGAAGAAACTGAGGGAGGCTTGCAGTTACTCCCCCGATAGAAAACTCTGGTGCTGTCTATCCGCCGTGTTCTTCGAGATCTGATTGTGAGCCCGATCAGCAAATATCGGATTGTTGCATATAAGCCGAGCAGCTCACGTGATCCCCTTTTGCCCCTGGCGCCCAAAGGAGGACAATGGATCAGGACCATGGCCACGACAGTGGCATGCCGGGCTGGGACCCAAATGCCTTCATGGCCAATGACTCTTGGGATAATCAATTCATGAGCTCCAACCTGGGCTTTGATCAACCAAATGGAGGTGATCACGGCTTCCAAAACCCCGAGTTTCTCGGTTCGGCGCCAATACATCCCCAGCTTTCTAGTGCTTCTGAGTTTCGAGATTTTGATGGTTATCTTCCTCAACATGATCAGGGAAACCTGTGGTCGAACCCCAGTCAAACACCAGCGCAATACAGCCAGGATTCAGCCATTGATCCGTCATTCTACCAAGAGCAGCACCAAACTCATGCTCCAGAGGCGAACCCAACCACCAACAGCCGTTTCGCTCTCAACATCCCGCAAAATAATAACTTCACCTCCCATCTCCATGGCGCGGGCAATCAAGAGGCCCCCCACAGCCTACTAAACACACCGGAGCCCACCCAGAGTTCTTATTCTCAAAGTTCGATGCCCTCATGGCAGGGACAAATGCAAGCCGGCTATGCCTCTGGTAACCAATATGAGAATCCACTGGCTGTATCTCAGGCTGCCTCTCTTACTCCGCCGGTTCAAACCGGCTCCCCTTCTCCATATGCCTCCACACGAAACTCCGTTGCGCAATATCAAACAGAGGTCCCTGTACACCGTCAGCAGCATCATCCTTCGATCCAACAGCAGCATCAACCTGCGAATTCTAGGTCCGTTCATCCTCAGTTTGCTGTGGGTAACAATGGGCAACCACAGCAACAGCAATTACCTATTGGCCAGCTGCCAGTGTCTGGTGTTGGTAGCCCTCATGTATCACCGCAGCCTCAGCCAGCGCAGAAGGCCATGGTACACCAAATGGCGCAGCAAGTTCAGCGCCCTCAGCAAATGCCACAGCAAATGGCTCAGCAGGTGCATCATCAGATGTCTCGACAGATATCGCCGCATGGATCACAGCAGATGCCCCAGCAAGTGTCCCAACAGGCAGCTCAGCAAGGTGCATTTCCTAAGCAGGTCGAGCGTACCCAACAACAGCAAAATGCTCCTGCCAAATTGTCCCAGCCCGTGCCCACTCAGCAGCCATCAAATCAACCGGTTGTCGCGTACTCCCCCCATCCACCGCAACAGGTTGTGCCTCACCACCAACTGCAACAACAGCAGCAGCAACATCAGTTTGTAGTCCAGCAGGCGCCATCTCCTCAGCTCAGCACCATCTCCGGCCAGAAACGACCGTTTGATGCCCAGCCTGCTCCCGTTATTGCAGCTAAGAAAGCCAGAATAATTTCTGTCGGGCCTGGGCTATCAAGCTCTTCTTTACCGGCTCAGTCCCAGCCGTTGCCATTCCAGTCACCAGTTCCGGTACAACCGTGGCCGCGTAATCTCGAACCTGTGACGCCAGCTTGTACAATCAATTTTGAAGATGCCAAGCTCCTCGAGTCGGCTCGTAATCAAGAGCAGCTCAAGTTCCCTGGTGTTCCAAATCTCATCATCAGCTCGGCGCCGGTTAAGTTGAAGAAGAGCGCTCCAACGAAACGATATGTGACCCTCACGGCTAGACCTGGGAAGGCCCCGCTCTTCCCTGAGATTCCCCGCGGTTGGATCATGGCCGAGAGTCTTGCCAACCATGGGGATGGTTATAAAAATGCGAAGACCGATGAAGACCGGTATCAAGCAGATACTCGGTTGGACGTGGAGATGAACAGGGCGGGTAACGAAATGCCGCTTGACTGGATGAAGAAAGTGCTGAAAGAGCATATGGGACCTAGTGTAAGAAGACCTGTTATTCAGCTTGTTTTTGATCTCGGTGTTTACTGACCATGTTACTGTTTCCAGGCCTCTTTGCCAGCTCCGCCACCCGAGCCGAAGAAAACGGCCATCAATGCGGTTGAGAAGATTCGGCTTCATCCTGACCATCTCGTGAATAAGACGCTGTTTGAAAAGGTTAATAACGAGTACCATCAATATCTGCTTGAAATCGCGTCCTCACTGAGAGACACGCTGAACAAAATGAAGAGCCAGCCACAGACCGAGACTAGGGATCCGGCAGCGTTGAAGTCCAGGCTCGAACAGGCTATTGTTGCAGGACTCACCTATGGTCATGATCAGGTGCTGGCAGAGTTGATTGGGACTGCGGAGAAGGCGTACCTGGCCGTGGTGTTGTGCAACTTGATCATCAAGTTCATCAATGCCAGTGAATTGGATTCTCCACTGACCAAAGCCATCTTGAAGCTTTTTACCAGGTTTACCACGATGACAATGAAGATGCCTGCTATGGCGAAGATGAAGCAAATCAAAGGTGTCGTGGAGAAGAAGGGCGATGATGAGACAAAAGCACTAGTTGCTCGGATTTTCGAAATTGCAGAGAGCAACAAAAGTGAATCGAGCGACACCGAGAGCAGTGCCGACTCTGACGCACATGCCACTGGTGCAAAGAGTAGTGGGGTATCAAAACAAAAGGACGTTAAGAAATTGGTGAAGGGGGCTGCGGCTCCAGCCAACTCAAGAGCGACATCAGCAACTCTGGGCAGCGACTCCAAAAAGGTTGTTCCTACAACATCGACTTCTAAAACGGCCAAGCCCGCAACCGACAGCAAAAAGTTGCCTACAATCATGTCATCTAAGACAATGGGGACTGATAATACTGAGGTGAAGAAGAAGGCACCGTCGACCTCGCTGCCTACTGGAGTGAAGCGGTCGCGCGAGGATGATGCTGTGGCCGAGTCGCGCTCTTCCAAGAAGGCTGCCACTGAAAACAGCACTTCGTCTAGTGCTGGTACAAAGTCAGCTCCATCAGTGTTGTCCGGTAGTAAACTGGCTCCCTCCAACAAGACTGTCATCTCCAAGCCTTCCACAGCTGCTGTTTCTTCTGCCGCAGCGCCAGCTTCTCAGCCCAAATCACGATCTGCTCTGCTTCTTCCTGGGAAGACCCGCCCACTTGCCAAACCTGCGCTAGCCAAACCTGAGCCACCGAGGACCGTCGTTAAACCTGTCGAGTCCAAGGCCCCGGCTGCCAAGGTTACCAAGCCCAAGCCTGCCGAAGCTCCCAAGGAGACTTCGTCGTCTCGATCAGCCTTTTCTGCTTTGATGGATGAGATTCATCAGCCCAAGAAAGTCAACACGCCGGTTTTGCCCACGAAAGCCGCCCCCGAGATCCCATTGAACGAGACGCCTGAGGAGCGCAAGCGACGTCTGCGGAAGGAGGAGCGACGGGCATTGAGACTCAAAGTCACGTTCAAACCTGGCGATAGCCTTGTTCAAATCCGCGAGTTTGCACGCGAGCCCGAAGAAATCGACAACAATGCCAAGATGGCCGGCGGCGTCAACAAGTACGACGAAGCAGAGAGCTTCCGCAAGGTCAACAGTAAACTTGGTATCAGAGCGCATGAGATTGAGGACCGCGACTGGGAGGCACCCGCCGCCATCGACTTTGCCCATATTCCCGCCGAGAAGCGCGCCGAGTCCTTTGAGACGCGCGGTGGGCTCAAGACGTTTGAGACAGAGGAACAACGCTTCATTCGCGAGCACGATCGGAACGAACTGGTGGTGATCTATAACCATCTCAACGACATACCACCAACCCCGCGTTCGCCGCAATACGAGCCCAGTCTTGGCAGTATAGGCCCAGAGTTGCACCTTCCTCTCAGCAATCCAAAGTACGACGAAATCAGGCTGCGAGCTGACGAGTGCAGAAAATTCGGCACCCGCCAGGCCTCTCGTTTCGCTCTGGGCCGTCTAGAAAGCAAGGCTCAAGTCGAAAGAGCACAGTCAAAGGGCAAAACGCCCCAGCAGGATCCCGCTACCTTCTACAACCCGGCCACTGCTGCTAGTCGTGACCAAAGAAACTACGAAGTCCTCACTTCAGATCGCCTCAAGAACTGGAGAGACCCAAACCCCCTCCCGGCTCCCGACTCGACCAAATCCCCCGAGGAACAACTCGAGGTAGTGCTCAGAACTCTGGCTATTATGGCGAAGACAAATTCTGCTGCCGTCGCCGCCCAGAAAGCACAAGTGACATCCCCTGCCCCTGTCCAGCCTATTGTTGCGGTGGGCGCGGTTCCGGTTCAAGCTTCAGTTTCTGCACAGCTTACAGCTCCCACCCCGGCCCAAAGTGCAGTGCCAACGCCGGATTACTCTGCGCAATGGGCCCAGTACTATCAGCAGCAAGCTCAACAACAACAGGCCTGGTATGGGCAGCAACAAGGAACGGCGCAGCCACAGGCAGCCCAATCTTTTCCTGCCTCTGGTCAACCACAGCAGCAGCAGGCGCCAGATGTCGCCGCCCTCCTCGCCCAACTTGGTGGTCAAGCCGCCGCTCCTCAGACGGCTACTCAGCCCCAGTATGGTGCTGTTGATCAAACTGCCCAACTCCAAGCTGTTGTTGCTGCTCTTGCTGCCAACAACCAATCTCAAGGTCCCGAAATGCAGGCCATCATGGCTGCCATCACCGCCAACAACCAGCCACAGAATGCTCAGTATATCGCCGACCTGATGAAGTGGGCTCAGAGCCAAGCTGGCGCCACGAAAACAACACCAGCGATGGCCCCGACTTCCGCGTTTGGAGCTGCCTCTCAGCCTGCCTACGAAGCCCAATCAAGCTACGGTCAACAGCAACAGCAACACCAGGGCGGTTACGAATCCCGCTCCTACAGCCAGCCCAACCAAACCCGCCCAGGAGCCGACTTCTCCGCCTCCATGTACGACGACGAAGGCTACGTTCCCCCTCCTGCCAACAACACCGGTCGTGACAACAACAACAACAACAATGGCAATTATGGCCGCGACCGCGATCGTGACTGGGACAATGGCCGGGATGGCGGCGGCGGCCGTCGCAACAAGAAGCACAAGAAGCACGGCGGTGGCGGCGGTGGTGGTGGCGGTCATCACGACCGGGACAGAGACAACAGCAATAACAAGGACGATGTCCCCGATCACCTCCGCAATATCAACACCCGGTTGATTGGCACCAAACAGTGCGCATTCTACGCTAAGGGCACCTGTGCTAAGGGGGATAAATGCACCTTCCGCCACGACTGAGATGAAATCAACATTCCAACAAAATTTTCCTTTTTTGCCTTGAAGTTACTGGCGCAGGTTTTTGAGGAACGGGAGAGAGGAGTTTTTTTTTATGGTGATTGTGGGTGTTTATTGGGGCATGGCATTGCATCTGCATTACACAAAGTCATTTTTGATTGCTGTTATCATAAAGATCGGCGAAAGCTTTTGCGAGGCTCTAGTGGAAGGAGAGTCATGAGAAAAGGAAAGGGGGGAAGAATAGGAGGGGGCGTTGTCGCGTGTGTGCTCCGAATGGGGAGTGAAGCATTGTATCTACTATAGCGAACGGGAAAACCAAATACGTTATGGGGAAAGAAGAGGAGATTCAAGTACCTAGCTTTACTTTACACTATTTTGATCCATGAGGATCATTACATTGCATTATTACTTTTGACTTGACATTGATTGTAATATTACTTCAAGAGATGCTTGGCGTTGTACACCGAAATGCACGAGATGTTATGTGAACGGTTATCTAGTGCCTTTCTAATTTGGCTCGGCAAAGCTTTCATGTAAACATAGCAATGGGTACAGAAATGCAAGATTTTGTTCATTTTAGCGATATGATGGTTCCATTTTCCTGTCCCCAAGACAAAAACCCTGCAACAGTACAACTCCTCATGTGGCTTCATAACACGCTGATACGATCCCCCCGTTGTCAACACCGTCTTGCTCAATGGGCTTCCGACCGTGTCAAGTTCAGTCTGTGTATGACGATATCACAGATCGTTTCAACCTTTGCCATGGCGCCTGTGAGTTGTATTGTTAGAAAATGTAACTTGAAGTCTGACGTTGGGATGACGTACCGTCTCCTGTATCGCCGCAAGCCAGGGTTCTATGAATCAGCTATGGTTAGCCCCATATCCAACCATCTGATATGTGCTCAAATGTCTGCCATGGGTGTCATACTTGGAGATAGGCTGCACCTATGAAGTTAGCCACCAGGTTCACTCAGTTTTGATCACGAACTGCTCACCGGAATAATTTGAAACCATCCGTCAATAAGCCTTGCTGCGCCGTTAGCATCCAGCAGAGTCTCCTTGATACCCCAGTCCTCTCTCAATGTGCGGATATGTTTTGCTGTGATGGGATGCCTCCACATGGCCTGTAGACATGTTAGTACGCTGACTTGGTGGTTCCGTGGCAAGAAACATACCGAGTTCATGGCTGGGGCGACGGCGATGTACTTTTTCTTCAGGTCGATGGAGCCGTCGGTATCCCAGGCTCGTACCACGGATGTGAGCTACATAATCATCAGCGTTATTCGGGTAATATCGAGTGAGAAAGAAAGCGTACAAGGTTGTCGGACATGCCGTTGACAATCTGGGTTTCGAGTTAGTTAAGAGACCACAATATATCTCGGTGCGATAGCTGACCTTGGCGAGTGTGTTTGCGCTCAGAGCTGCCAATAGAAATTAGCTACCAGAATGGGAAAACGGTGGTGTGAATATGTGCATACGGGCAATAACAAGCATGTCGGCCCCTATTTTAGGTTAGCACATCATCCCACCTCAAGCGATACAAGGTCACATACATCTTCGAAGTCTGTCATGAAACAAGAGATAGCCATAGTTGTCAGCCGACTGTAAACGAATCACGGATGTTGAAGAGGTTGGAGGAAACAAGCACGAACTCGATATGTAGTATACTAGCTCCCCGGCGCCACGGCTGCGGACCCCATTCGTCCTCATCCAAATACACGGCCTCAACGTTTGGCAGATGAAGTAACGAGGAGACGGTCGGCTGCTCACTACTTTGGCCGTTCAAGAACTCTCCAGCGCATTTTGTCAGGACAATACGGATCGAAAGGACGCCTGCAAATGCCGCGAGGGCTTCCACGATGACAGGGACTGGTGAGACAGATCGTCAGGCTCATGTGCGGTCATACAGGGCACTAATAGATGATAAATAACACACTCTTGATGGTGGCTACTGAGCCAGAAGCCCTGTGGTTTACATCAGTCATTCTTGGACCAACACAATCAAAACTGCCCAGGCAGATGGGCACGTACGCAAGGAGAAGATGTTTCTTCCCATCTTTCATGGCCTGCACCAGAGAGCCAAGGGAGCTGGATTCGGATCTCGTGAAGTGGTTGTCGTGACCGCTTCCGACTGCTTGCAGCATCTTATTGTTGTTGTTGTTCGAATGTTCGAATGAGATGGATAAATATCCCAAATGTAGTCTTCAGACTAAAACGACGACGAAACGGCCTTTTGGAAACAACGATTGCCGCTTTCTGTTTGTGGTCTTCTGAGAAAATTGAGTGTTCAAGTCTCAATGATGTGGTCGCTATTTGCCCACACTATATGAGTCAAGTGTACGCTGAACCGTGATGACCGGCAATTTGGAAGGCACGATAGGAGGTGTTCGGTTGATGGAAGTTTGAGATGCGATGACAAACCCGCCCTACCGAGGGGTCTCATGATGGATATTTCATTCTAGACCCATATAATTCCACGCCCATCAAAGCGAATCAAATCTACCTGCAGCAGAATCGTGCCTTCTCATTGAATCTTTGTTTGCCAGCACCCCTTCATTAAAGCCCATGCGGCTTACGATGAAGTGACGTTGGGATGCCCACACGCCACCAAAACCTCAGGTGAGGGGGTCCATGGGGATGAGAGCTGGCTACGTCATAAACCCTAACCCATCACTGCCCATTTGTCGAGCTATGTAACGGCAGCACACACCTCTCACCAAAAGGGCTTCAAGTGAAAAAGGCTGGCATAGCAAACCTCGAAGCAATAGAGTAAAACAACATAATTTCCAAAGCTGGTGGTGCTCGAAGCTTGGTTCAGTCCAGAGTTGATCGCCCTACAGGGTGCCCCACTGAATCAGACCCCCGATTGCCGTTAAGCGTGCAATTAACCAATCAGACGCGTCTGGTGGGCTGACCTTCGCGCGTCACAAGCTTCGCATCGCATCGCATTCGCAACACAGCTCCCAGTCTCGCGATTTTGTCCCTTGACACCGACATATTCAATCTGTCATTTAAGCGCAACCAACCCCACCCGCTTTTTTCTTTACTTCCCACCCATCAATTGGACCGCTTTCGCTTCAATCATCCCAAAGCTACCAAACCAACATTCATCACACCGTCCAAACCATCGACAATGGCGACTCCCACGGCCGCCTCGACAGGCACCGCAACTCCCCTCGAGCTCGACCCCGAGCAAGCTCAGCAAAGCCTCAAAATCTCTCTCGCGGACCTCGCCGCAAAGGCTGCCGCTCTCTTTGCCCAAAAGAAATACGAAGATGCCGCCGAGCAGTACGCCCGCGCGGCCGAGATGCAGGCCGAGATGAATGGCGAGATGAGCCCCGACAACGCCGAGATCCTCTATCTCTACGGGCGCACCCTCTTCAAGGTCGGCCAAAGCAAGAGCGATGTGTTGGGCGGTAGTGCGCCACAGACTAAGAATCAGGCCAAGCCCAAGGCCCCCAAGAAGAAGGCTGCTGCCAATGGCACTAAGAACGGCGAGGGCGGCTCTTCCTCCGCTGCGAAAGCCGAGGAGAAGGTGGAGAAAGTTGTCGCTGAGGCCGCTGGAAAAGAGGCCGAGAAGGAGTCGAGCGCTGAGATCAAGAAGCCCATGTTCCACTTTGAAGGCGACGAGAACTTTGTCGATTCTGACGAAGAAGACGAGGCCGAGGAAGGTGAGGGAGAAGGGGAAGAGGAGGACGACGATCTTGCGACAGCCTTTGAGGTTCTTGACCTGGCGCGTCTGCTTTTTATCAAGAAGCTGGAGGCGACACAGGCCGAGGCCGAGGGGCAAGAGGGGAAGGGCAAGGAGACTGCCGAGGAAGGCAGCGACAATCCCAACACCCGGCACCTGAAGGAGCGCCTGGGCGATACCCACGACCTTCTCGCTGAGATCTCACTTGAAAACGAGAAGTATGCTTCTTATCACCGCCTCTGTACATGTATCACCGCCCGCTTACATTTTTTTTGTTTCTCTCATCTAGGTACCACACCGCAATTAACGACGCAAAGGCCGCCCTCAAATACAAGGAAGAGCTCTACCCTTTTGAATCCGAGATCATTGCCGAAGCCCACTTCAAGGTCTCCCTCGCGCTCGAGTTCGCCTCGGTCACCAAGCCCTCGGAAGACGACGACAACAACCAGGCTTCGGACAACCAATCCGGCGAAGTCGACCAGAAGCTCCGCGACGAGGCGGCCGCCTCGCTCGAGCAGGCCATCAAGTCCACCAAGCTCAAGCTCCAAAACAAAGAAGTCGAACTCGCCACCCTCCACAACCCCGAGGAGAACGACTCGACCCGGGAAGAGATCGCCAACGTGAAGGAGATGATTGCCGACATGGAGCAGCGGCTCAAGGACCTCCGCGCCCCGCCGATCGATATCAACTCTGCGCTTGGGCTGCCCTCTCGATCAGAGATGGAGAAGCAAAAGGCGGACGATCTTGTGCTTGGTTCGGTATCGGAAGAGGTCAAGAAGAATGCCAACGATTTGACGGGTTTGGTGAGGAAGAAGAGGAAGGCGGATGAGAGCGTTGCGGTGGAGGAGGTCAAGGAGCAGGAACAGCCTGAGGCGAAAAGGGCCAAGTCGGAGGACTTGCTGGGTGCGGCGGCGGCGGCGGAAGCGGCTAACTAGGAGGAGCAATTGAGGTTGTGGCAAGAAGAGAACAGGAAGTTTGTGGACAGGTACAGGGCTGTGTGGCCTTGCAGGGGCGGGCTTTCATCTTTGCGGAATGTATAAGTGTATGAACAACAGGGGCTCGTCTTGTTTTTTCTTTTCGGTTTGCACTACTTTCCAGGGTTGGTTAGGACTTGTGCTTGGGCAGTTTTTTTTTTTTTTTTTTTTTTTTTTTTTTTTTTTTTTTTTAAAAAAAAGTTAATTTTATGGGTGCAGGGGAAGGGGGGAAACCAAATTCAAACTATTAAAACT